>RZGL01000108.1:103937-143220 GCA_027886155.1 Fusarium paranaense | reverse complement strand
TTAAAGAAATATATAATAAATAATTTTAATTAATTAAATCTTTTATAATATTTATTATTTCTTTTTTAAATTAAATTTTTAATAATCTTTATATAATTATAATATCTATTAATTATATATATTATAAATATTTTTAAATTAAATATTATATCTTATAATTATATTTTAAAAATATATATATTTAAATTTAAATATTTATTTTTAAATATTTAAAACTTATTTTATATTTATTAATAATATATAATTATTATAAATTTATTATTTAATTATTTTCTTTATAATATATAATTAAATATATATATATATATATATTTAATTTAATTTAAATAAAAATTTAATTTTTATATTAAAAAATTTAATATCTTTTTAAATAATTTTATTTTTATATTTAATATTTTTTTATACTTATTAAAAGTTAAGGCTATATATTTATATTTTATAGATTAAAAGAAAAGTAGAGATATATATATAATATATATATAAGATATAAAAAAGGAATAGGAGACTTATTTAATAAGTTTAATTAAAAATAATTTAAATCTAAGCCTCTTAATAGTAATAAAAAGTAATAATAATAAGCTTAGAACTAGAAATAATAAAATTAAAAGCCTAAGGAAAATTAGTAAAAAAGAAAAAATATAAAAAAGAAATACCTATGCGCTAATACTTCTTATTATTATTTATATAATAGTAATAATAATAGCTATAACCTATAAGTTAATAATATAGCTAGTTAAGAGCTTTAATACTAGTTATTATATAAGTATAAGAGAGATAAGGCTTATTAAAGAGAGTTTATTAATAAGTAAGATATATATAACTTAAGGCTAATAAGTTTATTTTTTAATTAATATTTATCTTTAAGGCCTTATAGCCCTGAGGATTATTATTATTATTATATAAAAGAGGGGGAGGTAAAAAAGGACTCTTAGTGCTAAGTATAGTAAATATAATATATAAAAAGAAAACTTTAAAAAGGAAAAAAGGAAAAAAGGAAAAAAAGAAAATAAATAAATAAAATTAAAGTATTATATAAGAGAGGAATAAATAAGAAAGATATTAAGGAATTATAAGAAAGAGAAAAAAAATATAAAAAAAAAAAATATAAAGCTAGTTTTTTATTTTTCCTTAAAGAATAAAAAAATTATAATTTATAGCTAATAAAGTAAGCCTAGGTATAATTTTAAAAAGAAAAATATAAATAAAAGGAAAAAATATTATATAAAAAGTAATACTATAAGGGAATTATAAGTAAGTAATATATATAATATATATAAGACTTAAACTTATATCTCTTAGATACCCTTAGATTTAAAAGTATTTATTAATATTTAATTTATATAAAACCCTCTTAAATAGATATTATATTTAAGTAAAAACTTATCTTTTTATAATAAGAGAAACATATATATTATAAATATAATAATTAAGAAATATATAAAATTTTATTTTTTATAAGAGTTTTTTTTTATAATTTTAAATAAAAAGGCATTATAAGTTTAATTAAGTAAATAAAAATAATATAATCTTTATATAATATAATATAATATAATATTTTTTATTAATATTAAAATATTATTTAATTAATTATTTAAATTTTTATTTTATATTATAATTTATATATTTAAACTATTATATATAAATTTTAACTTAATTATTTATAAAAACTATTTTAAAAAAATTAAACTAATTAAATATTTATACTTATAATATTTATATAATATTTTATTACAATATAAATATTTTATAATATAAATAAATAATTTTTATTAATTAAATAAATTATAATATTTTAATATTTATTTTAAATATTTACATTTTTAATATATATATTTATTTACTATATATATAATATATAATATATATAATAAGTAAGTATAATAATTAAGTAAATATTATATTTTTCCTATTTATACTTTACTTTTTACTTAATTAATTAATTCTTAATAACTTAAGATACTTATTATTAATATTAAAACTAAAACCCTTTTTACCTTTTAGGCCCTTTAAAATAACTTAAAGTTAAGTATTTAATATATTATAAAGACCTATATAGTCTTAAAGTATTAGCTATATTATTAATAAAAAGTATATATAATTTTAATATAATATTATTTAGAAATTACATTAATTATTAAATTTAAAAAAATAAATCCTTAAGTATTTTATTATTAACTTAGATTTATAAGTATTTCTTTTTTAGCTTTATATTATTAAAGAAATAATTAATTAATTATTTATTAAGTATAATATATTATTAATTAATATATATTAAGATTTAAATTTTATTAAATAATACTTAAAACTTAAAATATATTTTTTTTATAAATATAATTATTAAAAAACTAAATATAAAAATTTAATTATTATTTATAATTAATTTAAGCTTATTATAAATATAATTATAAAATATACTATTTAATTATATAATATTTATAATTTTAATAAAATTAGCTTTTTTATAAATATAATTATAAATAAAATAATTATTATAAGCTTAAAATAATATTTAAAGCTAAAATTAATATAACTTAGAAATTAAAAATAAATTATAATTATTCAAGTAATTAATATAAAAAACTAAGTAATTTAATTATTTATTATTAATATAAGCTAATATTATTTTATAAATTAATATTAAAAAAATAACCTCTTAGGTAATTAAGTAATTATAATAATTTAAAATAATTAAATTAATAATAAAATTAATTTTAAATAATTTAAATAATTTAAATACTTTAATTAATATATAATTAAATAAAAAATTAATTTTTATTATTTTTAAGTCTTAATAATTTTAAAAATTATTAATTTATTAAAATTAAAAAATATTATAAAAATTAAAAATTATTTAATTTTATATATTATTTTATTTATTTTAATCTCTTAATATTAAATATTTTAATATATTAAAATAAATTTATAATTAAGAAATAAAATATTTAATTAAATATTTTATAACTAATATTTTAAAAACTAAATTCTTTTTAATTTTATATTATATATAAGGTTATTATATTAAAAAAAAATATTAATAAGGTATTTAAAGAAGCTAATTTTATTTCTTTTAATTTAAAAATTATAATCTTAAAGCTTAATATATAGCTATAGATTTTAATATTTATTAAGAAAAGAACTAAGCCCTTAATCTTATAAGTCTTAAGGGCCTTAAGAATTATACTTAAGGCTAGATCTTAATTTAAATACCTTAAAAGATAAATTAAAAGGCCTTAAAATAACTTCTTAGAGTTAATTCTTAAAGCCTTAAGGTCTCTTAAGAAAAAAATAAAAAGAATTATATATTAAGTTATTTTATTAATTATTAAAAATATAAATCTTTAAAAAATAAATAGAATATTTAATTTATATTAAAAAATAAAATAAACTTAATTATAAAAAAAAAGAAAATAATAATAAAAAAAAGAACTAAATAATTAATTAATTAAATATTAATATATAAGTAATAATTAAAGTATTAAGAAGTAATAATTAAGAGAAATTAATATAATTAAATATTTATTATTATAATATTTATAATAAGCCTAATTATAATATAAAGACTTATTAAGTAATAATTAAAATATCTAAGAAAGAATATAATAAGTTATTTAAATTAATTATATAATTTATAGTATTTTTATTATAATCTTTACTTAAAGAACTAAGAAAAATATAATATTTCCTTAATTATAATACTTATTTATTATATATATTATGTATAAATTTATTATATTACTTATAATATATTAATTAAATTTTATTAAATTATTTATATCTCCCTTAGCCTAGACCCTCTTTATCTTCTTAATAGCTATGCCTATGCTTAGAGCAGACATAGATAGTTACTTAGGAATATAAATAAGTTAGGTCTGGTCGCTGTGATAATACTGACCTACCTAATCTCGTTCCAGCCGTGTCCTTGAGGGGGTCAGTCAACACGCCCCCTTAAGTACTCCTACTCCGTGGGACATGGCAGGTACCGATCGTGGGTGCGGCCATGAATTCAGGAGGGGCATGAAGCATAATTGACCTGGGGGTTGATCTTCTGGCTCTGTTAACCCATCGAGGGCCGGGCTTCAACTATAATAAAGAACACATTTGACCTGGGGGTCATTCTATGCAATCCGCCTTGCCCAAGTGAACAGATAGATATCTTACTCTGGCGCAGCGTCTTCACCTGCTGCTCGCCTTCTCCTGTTCCCTATCGATTCGCCTATCGCTCATATAACGCTCGCCTTCTCCTAATTGTCGTCCATTCTCCGTCCCGGCTGTTGATTTCAATACTGGTCTTCATATCGGAAATACACTTTTGGGCATTAGGATATTGAGTTCTCTTCGCTCTGTGCACAGCACCTGGCGGTACCTAGTTTCCCGTATTTGGACGCCTTCTATTAGCAGCCGCTGCTGGCCTAGTGCTCAGACTCACGGAAAATGGAGAGACCGAGAAACAGAACCTTCAATCTTGGCATGCATGCTCAAGAGGCCTTTTGGTGAAAGATTCCAGCACGCATGCCATTAGAGCAACTGGATGCGCTTTGATGAGTGCTTAATCACGAATGCATCACTGACCGGAGTCTCGTTGAATTTCTCCTGGAGTTGTGATAATAGAGAAATCCATCATCTGGCACCTCATCAGGGAAGACCCTCCTTCTCTTCAAAGGTCTTTATCTTCTGGCCCATCAAGGGCCAGACTTCAGCTCTAACAAAGAGCACAACAGTTTAACCCTATTTAATACTACGAGGAGGGTTTATAGCGACGTTTCAATCTCGCCAGATAGAAAACCCGGCATCTTCGGTTTTTCTATCTAGATAGGATAATTTCCATCTAGCGGTATTGAAGCAAAACGTGAACTCGTATCTGCGAGCAGCCAGGTTGGTAATAGCAATAAATATATAGAACAAACAAATATCGACGCTGTAAGTCTTTTTACGCGAGTTTGTAGCTGCGCATCTGTTGATATGTTCATGGGACTGATATTTATGATTATTTGTTTCAGGCAAGTTGCAGCTAGAATGATACAAGGAAATAAGCTACCTGAACCGGCCTTCTGATCGCATATCCCGCGCATGTGGCTATGATGTCAGCTTCATCGCTAACCGCCGCAGCCATTGTGTCCGAGGTGGCCCTGCGTTGACATTGTCAAGTAGCCAGCCTGCCCCTGTCATTCCGAGAGGCTTAGCGGCGTTCGCTCTTAATCGCGCAAATCTCGCGGTGAGAGACTTCATGGCGCCAGACTTAGCTTTTCCATGCCTGGCTGGCACTTATTTCTGTTGAATACTACGCCGCTCTAGCGCGGTATAAGCTCCATATGGCGTGGGAAGCTGAACCTTGGGAAGGACGTAGTTTGCTTTGATGGGAGTAATGTGAGCCAGCGCCTTGTTGATAGTGGCGGTGTTAGTAGTAATGCGATAAACGATAGAGCCATCCTCACTCCATGAGGGATGGAGACTCGGGCAGCTATGGCAGAGCGTTGGTTTGGTTTTGTCTCTCTTGGAAATCCGCCCTTCCCTTTCTCCAGACTCCTTTTCCCTCTGTTAGTCGTTATTCGGCGTTTTTCACTTGTGAAGCAAGTCCGGCTCTTGACTCTCGGCTGCGGGGAGTGGTGCATTCGCTGCAGAACAGGGTTCTCGTAAGGTTTGGCCTGGACCCTCTCCAGTCTCTTAGCCCTTCGCTCTCTAATTCGTGCCCCTCTGGTCGGATGCGTGTGCTAAACAGTCCCCAGAAGCTCCCCGGTGCTAGAAGCCTCGGAAAGCATAGAGGGTCGTGAGGCTCGATGACGAGGCATGTGAGGAAAAGGCTGTTTCAGCGCCCATGATCGACGTATGACGCCGTAAATAGCGCCATCACTGCTGGAGAGGAACGGGGTGTAGCCTCGGAGCCTCCCTCTAGACTCTGTTACGGGCGTTCATGGCGTATTCCCACGTCAAACAAGAATGGAGACGGCCGGCCGTTGGGGAGGATGATGTAACTGTCAGGAGATCGGGACATATAAGGGTCCGCAGGATGCCACACATCGCCAGAAGCTTCTCTTCAAATCTGTTGGCTAGATTTCGGATTGGTCAGCGCGGATCGTATGATGTCGGCCACTGGAAGCTAGCGACCTTCATGTCAGTTCCGAGTTGATTATTTTCCATTGGTGTGTAGCAATCTTAGTTGGTGTGCCGAGCGAAGCCACTTACACCAACCGGCAACTCATAACCCAATCCTACACCGTGACACAGTTAGGAATGCATGATGACGAGCACGGTGCAGCTCGTAACAGGAAGCGACACTTCCAACTCTTCACTGACAATTGAAGATTTCTTGCAACCAACTTCCTTATTTCATCCATGCATAATATGCCTACCCAAAAAGGGTTTTGCGTCGAGAACCAACTTGCGCCATTCCGGACGGCCGCTCCAACCAAGACCAGGCAGTCTGTACCGGGAGAACGACGTCGATCGTTGATTGCGCCCAGGATCCTCTTCTCACGCTTTTGCTGCCTCCCCTCGTGATCTTGCCTTCGCTAGCTCCCACCGAAGCTTCCATATCTCAGATTCGTGGTCGGACATGGTCTGCGGTATGAATGTTGGTCAAGTCGAATGCGAGGAGGGTACATAGCACGTGTCCCTTGATGGACGTTTAAGTTCTCCAGCTTCGCCTGCTTCTATGAGCAAGACGATAACGACTAAGTGCCTGACCTACTCTGGAAGATCTACCAGGAGTTCTTCTACTAGTTAGCGAGGACGCCCTTCGGCTATATACCGCAGTAGAGGTTCTACCTTTTCGCAACCAGTAAGGAAGCTATTGCTAATCACTAAGCACGATAGTCTCTTGACGGCTAGACAATCGAATTCTAGATGTTTGCGGGTAAATAGCAAATTGGCATTGAGCTAATAACCTGCCTTGTTAAACTTGCCCCAAGGATAGCTAACACACAAGCTTACCGAGATCGTAGCGCGAAAACAACCACATCGCAATGACTATCTAACCGCCGGCATTTCGTCCAGTCTTTTGTCGAATCATTTCAGCGATCTTTTTAATCCCTCTGCCCCAGACTCTCAATCTGAACAAGTAATATAACACAAACACAGCGCCGATATTAAAGGCTATGTAAGCGAAACCGAGCCCCCAGTCCCTCCATCTTTCGTCATAGTACATACCCGAGCGAGCCAAGACCTGGTCGGCATATCGTAGAGGACAATAAGAGCAGTGGGCGGTGGCATCCGGGTTGAGTAGCGTTCCCGGAGCACCTTGCTCAAGATATGGCTGCATGTATGTCCCACAAGTTTCACCGGTCGGGGGTTGGAAGACGGCAAGCTCGGACTGTGAACAAACGATGGGGTCCCCTGAAAGTCCTGAGACAGCGACACCGCCAACCAGATACGTCATCGGCGAGGCGCGGTACATGAAAATCCAGAAACCTGGCAGAGCTGTCGGGGTCTGGAACACACCGGCGAATAAGATCATCATCGAGAACAGGACCGTCGTCACCCGGCCGGCTGTCGTTGCGTCAGGCAAGGGCGCAACCACCATGTGTGCGAAGGTCCCGGCAAGGATGTAGAAATAGACAAAGAACAGTAAAACTAGTCCTTGGTCTTCAGACGACCGAATACCGAAAACCGTGTAGTTGAAGATTGCAAAGGTCATGACGCCTAGGACGACGTGGTATGGTATCTCAGCGAGGATGTTGGAGAGGATCAAAACTGCCCAAGAGTACATGTTCGAGTGTCGCTCACGGACTTCGTAAAGTGTTCGCTGAGCGACGAATTTTGGCATGATCTATAGTGCCTTGTCAGCCACACGTTACATCCCTTAGCGTAGTACCACTACCCTCTTACCTGTTGAACCAGACTACTAAACATTGCGCAAACCATAAGGATAGAGAAGGTAGCGTTCTGGACGCCCAGGATGGATTGACCGGGCTGGAAGAAGGAGAAGCCAATAAATAATGAGCCTGCAACTCCCAACATGAATTTGCTCGCGATGTACGTTGGTGATCGCCAATATTGCTGGAAGACACGAACACAGACGCTCGGTATCTGTGACAGCAGAGGCACTGAGTAGGCGCCGCGCTGTCTGGCTTGGACCACATCGCTTCTGTTTTCTTGTCTTCGCGCGGAGGAAGACTTTGTCATACGTTCCAGTTCAGTTGACACTTCCTTGGCCTCTGCGGATCCACCCCAAAGGCAAGGCCAGTCGAGGTTCGTGGTGTCCGTATTGCCTATAACATCCAGCAGATACTCCGCAGGGTTCTCGGCATCTGCGCATCTCCTCGGTCCACAGTCACCGAAGTATCGAAGCACAGTCTCCGAGTTCTCTCCGATGTCCCCAAAGTATGCGACCTTCCCACCCCGTGCCATCAGCAGCAGTCGATCGAACCGCTGGAACAGCATCGCGCTCGGCTGATGGATGGTGCACAGGATGCCCAGCCCCCCGGCCGCCAACTTCCGGAGTAGAGCCAGGATAGCCTCGGATGACTGACTATCGAGTCCGGAAGTAGGTTCGTCGAGAAACAGGAGCAGGGACGGCTTGCCAGCAAGCTCGACTCCAATACTGAGTCGCTTGCGCTGCTCGACGTTGAGCCCTTTGCCTGGCAACCCGACGACGGCATCGGCAAAATCGTCCATGTTAAGAAGATGTATGATTTCCTCCACGAAGGCAAGCTTCTCGCTCTTTGGTACGTTGAGGGGCTGCCTTAACATTGCCGAGAACCGTAGGGCCTCACGTACAGTGGACGTTTCGAGGTGCACATCCTGCTGCTGGACATAACCAACGTCGCTCTTGAACGACGCCGGGAGGGGCTTCCCGTCCACGTAAAACTCGCCTTGTACGACACCAGAAGGTATTCTCTGGGCTAGAGCGTTCAAAAGCGTCGTTTTCCCCGCCCCCGACACCCCCATCAAGGCGGTTAGAGAGCCCGGTTTCACCCAGCCGCACGCATTATCCAGTAGCCGCCTCGAATTGCCCTTAATCATGACGTCGAGGCTCACCTTCCTCCATGAGAACGTTTCCCGATCTACTTGCATTGATGTCGCTCCGTTCACGTCTACCTCAAGCGGTGCGCTGCTGACCACCAGTGGCCGCTCGGCGTCGACTCTGCCCTTGAGCTTCGAGTCGGTTTGTGCCATGGTGGTGGGGAGGCAGCCACGCAGGAAGACAAGGACATCCGGGCCAGTGGAGGAATTCACATTAAGTTCAGAGGCCAGCAGATATGTGAACAGGAAGAAGAACAAGAATCCGAGAATAATGCCCAGGTTGCGCCATAAGTGGGAGTAGCTATAGTCATAGCTCGTCTCGAACCAGGCGTCCCCGTTCACGTAAGTCTCCCCGGCTACAGATCCAGGGACCGGGCAAATAAACGTGTCGTCTGTTAGGTTCGGGTAAGGGGGCACCAAATTGGAGCAGGGATAGTTGGTCCCATGTGCTTGGTTAACAAGCAATGCCTCGAAGGCATAAGAGAGTGGGTTGATATACGAGATCCATTTGAACCAGGGATGCATATAAGGGCCAGGGAGGACAAAGCCGGTGTATGTGATCAGTGCAAGAACGAGGAAGCCAGAAATTGCCATGGCCTGGGGGAGGGTCACAGTTGCTGCGGCGATGGTGCGGAACACCATAGACATCGCCAGGGTCGTCACGAAGACGAAAAGGAAGAAAATAAAGAACTGAGAAGCCGTCAACGCAAGCTCGGATAGGAAGTAGAGGATAATGTTGAAGAATATGGCAACTCCGAATTTGACGGGGATGTCAACGAGGACGCTAGCAAGCGCATCTGCTGACGGCCGGTAGAAGGCATATGACGCTTGCTTGCTGACGACTGAGCGACCCTTGTATAGGTTATGGGTGTCTGTGATGGACATCAGGACGTTGAGGAGTACCGAGAAGAAGAGAACGGATCCGTAGGAAAAGAAGGCGTCAGAAGTTTCTGGAGTGCCGTAGAAAATTGATCCCACCACAAGCGCAATGATAATCTCTCCAATCAGCGTCGTGAAGGTCGAGGCTTTGTCGTTCCAAAGCTGCTGGGTCGCTCTTTTGGCGCAAAGCGCGGTCTGCATCGGAAACGAGACTGTCTGTGCAGCTCTGCCCAACATCCCCTTCGCCTTGAGCTTGTGACGGATCGACTCAAATTCTCTCTGGGTCGCCTCCCAATTTAAGTGGAAATCTTTTTGATACTGCTCAATCTCTTCTAGAACAGAAGCATACTCTGGCGATCCATGCCAATACTTTTCGAATTCTTCAGGCGTTCTAGGCACGAGATTTTCGTGCCCTTCCTTCGCTATTCTCTGCGCTGGGTTGGTGATTGCAGTCAGGAAGTCTCCCGATGTTTGCCTTGCATGACGTTGCCAGCCCATCCGTTCAAAGTACTCTGAGGCTGACGCAGCACGGCCGAAGTAGATTCCCCGCCCTTCGTACAGCACTAAGATCTTGTCGAATAGATCTACTATGGCTTGGGAAGATTGGTAAATCGCCGCCGCGTTGGCGGATTGGGTTACTGTGTGGAAGTTAGTACCCGGTTTCCTTCTGACTATATGAAGGGGCAGTATATCTCACGGTCAGAGAGGGTGCGCAGCCGACAAACAAAATGTAGGGCGGATTCGGCATCAAGGCCGCGGGTAGAATTATCCCATGCGGATATAGCAGCTTCAGAGAGAGCAGTCTCGGCAATCGAGACTCTCTTCCTTTCGCCGCCTGAGACGCCTCGCACATAATCATTTCCCACAATTGTGTTGCGAGTGTGCGACAGGCCAAATACTGTCAGCATGACTTCCACGACATGCTTGATCCGGTCTTTTCGGGTTATGCGTGGGAGACGAGCCCGTGGCGTGCGCATGGCTGCGGCGAACTCCAACGTCTGTCCGACTGTCAGGTATGGGAGGTGTTCGTCCACTTCCTGATTGTAGATGAGTTCGCCTTTAAAGTGTTTAGCCATGATTCTGTGAGGGATGCCTACGTTTCCCCGGTTAGCGCTCTGGCGCCCCCAGTTTTCGCCTTTGCCGCACCTGTGTAATGTAGAACCGCCGCTGAGTCAAGCTCCAAACTACGCATTTCACCCGTGATTGTCTTCAGGAAAGTTGTGCAGCCACTTCCGGGACGTCCCAGCACGAGAAGGAGCTCTCCCTTTTGCACGACCCCGTCAAGGCCCTGTAGAATAGTTTTGGTGTGTTTCGGCCGAAACCAAGCCCGGAAATTAAATGGTGAGGTTAGCAGCGTCCAGACAGTGTCTTGCTGCTCGACGGCCGGGCCGCTACCGTGAACGGTCAACCTCCTGAAGGCAAACCCGGAACGCGGCGGCGTTGGAAGACCCAGTTCGTTCCTCAAGTTGACAAGTGTGTGAGACCATCTCTCAAAATCGAAAGATGGACTAGATGGATCTACAGTTTGGTCAAAGATGCCCAGTTTCGACAAGATGGCGTCCCGGGATTTCTCGGGGCCTTGTGTTCGGTGTGTGCTGTCGCTCACTGTATGTTGGAGGCTCTTTATAGGATCTCGGGAAGTCGATGTACCATGGGAGCCCGCCCGGCCAGGCTCACTCATGGTCTCATCTTCGCAATGTGTTGCGGCAGAGGACGAATTTTTTTGAGACCGACCCATGTTGGCTTAGTTTGTATACTGTACTACCATGAATGGATGAACACCGTCAGTGCAGGTGTGTAGGAGGCGCTTGAGCACCCTGAACAAAATCTGCGCAGAGTTTCTGGTAATCGTGGGGACCAGGGAAAAGTGGTGAATCAATTGGAGGCATTGGCGCGTAGAAAATGGCTGGTGGATCCACGTTGCGAGTAATGAGAATATCATGCCTTTAATGTATTGTGTATTTGACAGTGGAGACTCAAACCAAGCAAACATGTCTTGAACACACCCCCCAGACTTGGGGGGGTTTTCCAGGTAAGCACCTGGCCATCACATCTGGACCCCCCCGTCCGGCATTTGTCCTTCACAAGGAACATGGAGAGCTGTGAGTTCAATTGGCAGCTTTCACTGGAGCATAACCCCGAGCAGGCCACAGGCCGGGAGCAACACTGTTGGTCGCAAGCTTTTTTAAGAACGTGGCTTGGTATATTCCTTTTCACCGTGACTCATGATGATGTGTTCCCTCGTCGCGGTCAGCCCAAACACGGCTCCATAGAACGTGTGTAAAGCTAGAGACGTTAAAGGTAAGATAGAATTCGTTGCATGTTTTGACGATTGCCGTAGTCTAGACTCCCTAGTGCCGGCGGATTGGCTGGATGCCGGACACCTCGCTATGACGCCAGCTGTCAAAAGTTATTCACATATCATTGTGGATGTGAGGGCTCGGAGGACATCCCCGTCACGGCGTACGGCCCCCATATCGATGCCTCTTTTCCAAGCAACTTTCAATGTCGATCCCCGTAGCGCGAACCTTGCAGCAGCCACATCGTAAGGATGATGTATTATCCGTATATCCGGCAGGCCTTAAAAGAAACCCCATTAGCGTGAGCCTCAATGCTGCATGCCACGCATTACTTGGTGGTGCGGCTGCGTTGCGGTTGGACCCTTTGGTTTCGGCGGTGCCGTTAGCTCAGACTCAGCTGTCCACTTTCTTAACCACAAAGTCTAATATCGGACTTCTATCTAGCTCCTCACCTGGCGAAGCTTGAATCTCGGTTTCGTAAAGAAACAACTCAAATTGCATTCCCTGGCCTGTCGAAGCCCAAGGTTCCGCAGTATGAAAACCGTGTCGCCTTCTGTATTACCCTTGCCAAAATGGCGTGCTCAAGCAACCCAGCGTTTAATGAAACACTGTGATAAGATGAGTTGTCGTTATAAAGCCCATATTTACATTGTCATATGTCGAAAAAAACCGACACTTTGATTATAACTTTGCTAGGGATCCTTCATTCTCCACTTCAATAGCTCAAGTTGTATGTTTAATACTGGCATTAGGCGTGCACTTACTTATCTGCCAAAAGAGCGGGCTTATCTCTTAAGGGACGAGGCATTTCCAAGGGTGAAAAGGGTGAAATCAATTCGCACGCCGCTGACTCGTCAAGGGATGGTGAGCAAGATGGCCACCTGTCAGTACCTCAGTAGAAACCAGAGATAATCTCGACCGATAGAGTGACGACAAGAACGACAAATAAAACTCTAAAGGGGACGATGCCCAATTGAACGGCCAGTGACAAGGGGTTGTGGTCCAAATGAAAATTAGTATACTGCCCCAGCCATCGTGTGCGGTGCCCGAAAGATGCGACCTATTTCACTAGACATCAGCTTTCGTTCTCGCGAGGGGCAGAGAACAGGGGCAAGTTACCGTAATTAAGGGCAAGCCGTTTGAAGTCTGTGGCCGGGGTGATGGTGAACTCGCCCTAGTTACCGATGAGGGGATGACTGGGGGGCTCAGGGATGGGCACGGTCTCAGCCATGGCGACCGGGATGAGAAAGATGTGATGAAATAAGATGAAACTAATGATTTTAGCGAAAAGAAAAGCAGGTGAATGAAGGATGATGCCAGCCGTGAATGGTCCTGAACGGAAGCAACGGAACGCCACCTCTATAAGCCAATGAAACTGTCGTCTAAGGTACCCCGGGAAGTATAAATGGCCTTTTTGAAAGTCAAGGTCGGCCAGGATCAAATTGGAGAGGCTTTGATCTAGTTCCTGCCGATCATAAATTGAGAGAGGGCACGGGCAAGACATAATGCCCGCTGCGATTATTCGCATACCCGAGGCTTTGCACACGCCATGGACGGAACGAGCGACTCAAATTCAACGACGACAAACGGGTCCGATTCCGGGTCCTCAATTTCGTCCACGCTGGGGGTAATTGCTGCGGTCGTAGTGGCCGTAGTGGCCCTAATGGCCCTTGGCCCGTCAGTGTTTTTTCCCCCCAGTTGCCTCTGCCCCTATAATGACGATCAAGATGCATATTCAAACGGAGAAGACAACACCCAGGAGCACAGGTGGATAATGAGAGTCGAGAAGACGCCCCGAACGGTGTAACTGGTCTCCAATCTCTCAACTCCATAAGTCCAGCCCAAAACTATAAATTTCCCCAGGCGTCTAAATCGCAGTCATCCTTGGCTACGCACAAGTCTAGCTCGTTAGAAGTCTGGTAGGTTCTTAATTTTGTGTTCTTTTAACTACTAACTATTGAGATTCATTTAGTGCGATATGTCTCGAAATCTTTGGGGACCTAGATACCGTTCGACGATTGAAATGCGAACATGTGTTTCACAGACAGTGCATCGACCCTTGGTTTGAAGCGCGGCATTTCAATTGTCCATTGTGTAAGTTGGTATATGTTGCACGGCCCGAACGGAGTCCGGGAGTTCACCAGGCTGAAGTTCACGAGAGGCGTGACTCTGCGGTTGCAGGTTCCCAGCTCCAATCTGTTGATAGTGTATTTAGGCCTGCTACTGTACTAGCGCCGGTTTAGATACAGACCTATTCCATATAAGATACAATTATATAGCATCTGTATAACTCTCTGAACCGTAGCGCGCTAAATATATCATGATTGAAAGACGTGAGGTTTATATTAACCCATGGCCCTAGACGCTACTAGAACTTTTCTAGCTTTTTATACATCTTTGGTATATTAAGAAATTAATTAAGAATAGTAATATCTAGGCTATAAGCTTCCTTAAAGGAGATAGAATTAATAGCTATAGTTCTTAAAAATATAACCTTAGCCTAAGAAATAAATCTTAATTATATAAGTATTAAAAAGTAATTTAACCTTATAGTATACCTAAGGGTAAATTAAGGTAACCTAATTAGAGAAATATAGTTTTATATATAATTAAGCTATTATGCTTAATACCTTTTAATATAAGAGTTAATATTAAATAAGCTCTATAAATACTTCTATACTTAATACTTTACCTTAATAAACCTTTTTTTATTATAATAATAAAAATAACTTACTCTCTATTTAAAATTAATATAAATATTACTAACTAAGTATACTTATTATAATTATAAGATATATTTTCTTACTTAATAATACTAGTGTATTAGTGCTATAATATTATAATATAATATAATACTCTAATAATTTATTAACCCTATTAAGATTAAATCTTTAAAAGGTATTATAATACCTTAAAGATATTGGCTTATTAAGGCTATTAGACCTAAAGAGGCTCTTAGTAATTTCTAGGCTATTATTAAATATCTAGAGGATTAATATAATTATTTATAATTAGCTCTTAACTATTACTAAATAAGCATTTAGTAATAATACTAAGAAGTATTTTATTAAGGTATAAAAAAAAAGCTTAAATACTTAATAATATAAATTAATTATAATAAATTATAAGCTTAAAATAAAATATTTCTTAGCTAATTATAATAAAAAGAGATATAATTATAAAAACTTTTTTATTACTTAAAATAAATTTAAATAATAAATTAATAAATAAATAAAAAGATTTATAAGCTTTTAAATAAATAAATTATAAAATAAAAATAAAATAAAATTAAGATTAAATAAAAAATTTATTAATATAATTTAAAATAAAGTTTTAAAATATAAAAATAATAAATATAATAAATAAATAATAAATAAATAATAAATAACTTAATTAAATTACTAAGATAATTATATAAATATAAATAAAACTTAATATAATAATTTTTATAAAGAAATTATAATAAAAATATATTTATAAAAGGTTTTTAAATATTTAAATTTAAAATTAAAAATAAATTTATAAAAATATTTAAGATTTAATTTAAATTATATATCTAAAAATAAATATCTTAAAATTTTATTTTCTAAGATTTAAATTATATTAAAATATAATAAAGTATTTAAATTATAAAAATTATATAGTATTTTTATAAATAAATAAATTATTATTTAATTTATTTATAAATTATAATTAATTTTATTATAAATATTATAATATTAATTTATTAAAAATATTAATTTTTTTAAATTATAATTTTTTAATAATTTAATTATTATTTATATATAATATATATTTAATTAATTAAAATTATATTATTTTAGATTTTATTCTTATTATTAAATTATTTTTAATTTTAATATTTAATAAGAAGTTTTATTATTTTAAATAAAAAATAAATTATATAAAAATTATATTTTAAATTAAATACTTAATATAATTTATTATTTTATTATTAAAATTATTATTAAAATTATTATTATTTATATATTTATATAAACTAAGATATATATAATATATTTTTAATTAAATAAATATAATTAATTAAATTTAAAATATTTTATATATTATTAAAATTAATATTAATTTTTAATATTAATTTTTAATATTAATTTTTAATATTAATTTTTATTAAATATATAAAACTTTAATATTAATTTTATAAATTAATTTTTTTAAAACTTATAATATTATAACTTAATTTTATATTACTTAAAATAAGAATTAAAGTATTTTAATTTAGAACTTAGTAATTTTAATAATAAGGGCTTTATACTTAAAGCTAGAGGTCTTAATAAGCTTAAATTAATAAGGTTTATTTATATAATTATTAATAGCTTTAATAATATATTGAAGCTAGCTTTAATTATAATAAAAAACTTATATCTTTACTAATTAAAGAAGTTAAAATCCCCTTTATATAATAGCTTTCCCCTCTAATATTAACCTATAGATTATAATTCTTAATTACTTAAAGAGGTTAAAATCTTAAAGAATTATACTTTTATTATCCTTATAAGAAGAGGTTTATTTATAACTAATTAATTAACTAACTAATTAACTAATTAATAACTAGTTAATTAATAAATAATATATTAAAAAGATTATAAGAGCTACTTTCTATAAAGACTTTTAACTAGATAATTAAAGCAATATAGCTAATACTTATTAATATATATTTTAATATAACTAAGATAATATTAATAAGGAAGTCTATAAGCTTTATAAAAATATAAAAAGTACCTATAATAAGCTATAAGTAATAATATTAAATAAAGGCCTTAAAAATATTAATATAAATATATAATATAATAATCTATTATTAATTAAACTTATAATCTTTAATTATATTATTTTTTTTTATTTAGCTTTTTTTTATTTAATTATAATGTTAATAAAAGGTTTAATTTCTTTAAAAAAAAGCTTTTTTTATTAAAGGCTCTTAAAAAAAAGCTTTTTTTATTAAAGGCTCTTAAAAAAAAACTATAAGAAGGGAAATATTTTATTAGTAAAAATATTAAATTTCTTAAGGACTTAAAAAATAATACTTAATATAGGGCATAAGTTATAATACTTATAATAATAATAAAGACCTTCTATATCACTAAATAAAAAGACTAAAAAAGTCTTATAGCTAGCTAAGATCTAGCTATATAGCTATAGGCATAACTATATTAAGAAATAAGGGTTATTAGTATTATAGGTTATAAAGGGATTAATTCTTAGAGTTAGTATTAGAGTTTTATAAACCTAAAAAAAGTTAGTACTAAGGCTTAATACTAGACTTAGAGGTAAATAAAGGTCTATAAGTTTAATTAATTAAACTTATCTAATTAAATATATAATATATATATCTTAGCTTATATAAATATATAAATAATAGTAATTTTAATAGTAATTTTAATAATAGAAAACTTATAATATTAATAACTTAGAGCTTTTATTATTAAAACTATTAAAATATTAATTAAAATATTTTAATTCTTATTTTATATAATATAAAATAATATAATAATATTAATAATTTTTATTTCTTAATATAATTATATTTATAATTATATAATTAAATCTTAATTAATTATAATAAGATTATTTAAATTCTTTTTAATATTATAAATAATATTAATATTAATAATAAATATTATTAATTATATTTTATATTAATTATTATTTTATAAATTATTAAAAAAAAAGTTTTTATTATTAATATTTTATTTTTTTTAAATTCTTTTTATAAATATTATAATAAAATAAAATAAATAAATATAAAATTTTTATTTTAAAGTTATAAATATAATATATTTTAAATTATTAAAGTTTTTATTTAATATAAAACTTTAAAAAGCTTTATTTAATATTATTTCTTAGATCTTATTATAAATACCTTTTATATTTTTATAAAGCTTATATATCTCTTTTATAATATTATTTTAATTATATTAAAAGATATATTAATAAGTATTAATTATATTATTTTAATTATTTTAATAAAGGTTTTTATAAAGAATTATTATAATTATTAATATATTACTAATTAGTTAGCTAGGTATAGGTTAGTTAATTAATTAGTTATAATAATTATTAATTATAGTTATTATTTATAACTAGTATATATAAGGGTAAGACTAATAAGGTTAGTTATAGTTAAACCTTTTTATATAAGGATAATAAAAGTAATTTTAATTTATTTAAGTAATTAAGAATTTTAAAAGTAATTAAAAGGTTAATTATAAAAATAAGAGTTATTATATAAATAAGTTAGATTTTAACCGTTTTAATTAATTAATATATAAGCTATTTACTATAAGTAGAGCTAATTTTAATATATTATTAAAGCTATTAATAATTGCATAAATAAACTTACTTAATTTAAGCTTATTAAAATATCTAGCTTTAGGTTTAAAGCTTTTATTATTAAAATTACTAAAATATTACTTAAGATATTTTAATTTTTATTTTAAGTAATATAAAATAAAAAAAAAATAATTTAGTAAGATTATTATATTAATATTAAATACCATGATATTAGTAATATAATATTATTAAATTAATTTTATATATATTTATAATATATTAATAGCTTAATTTTAAGTTATTATAAAATACTTAAAAAATATAAAATATTTTATTTTATTATTAAATTATAATATATAGGATCCTATATAGTTACAGCTAGTAATAATTATAAAGTTATATAATAAATCTTATAGCTAGCTATATAAATAAGATCTATTATCTAAGCTAGAATTCTATATATATAAGTAATAGATATTCCTCCCTTATCTATTAAGAGAGCATTTATTTATATAATTAAAGAGATTATAAGGCCTTTTATATATATAAATACTTAGGATATAATATAATATCTATTAGCTATATACTAATCTACCTTAGGCTATAAAGACTATATAATGCCCTTACCTATATAACTAAATAATATAGTTTTAAAATAAATTACTTTAATACTTTTAATATATAAAGTAAGCTTTTTCTTAATAAAGGAGACTTTTATTTTTTCTTAAATAATATTATAAAAATAAATAATTAAAATTAAAACTAATTTTAAAACCCTTAGGATTTCCCTATTTTTATTAATAATATATAAATACTAGTTAAAGTAATATATCTAATAAATATAAATATCTTAGCTATTTTATATATTATTATTAATAATTAATAATAAAAATAATATCCTAATAATCTTTATCTAAGAGCCTAGCCTTTATAGATATATTATTAATAGGCTTAGTATATATTACTAAATAACCCTACTATATTTAATACTCTATATGCCTAGAATTCCTAAGCCTTTGTAAGAGCCTAGAATACTTAGTATCTTCCTTAAGGTACCCTTATTATTATACTATTATGCCTATAAGGATATTAAGTTAAGGGAAAATAATATATTATATATTAAAATTAATAGGTATAGTAATAATAATAAAGAGTTAACCCTAATATTAACCCCTATTAGAGTATATATACCCTTTAGGCTAGAGATTAGATATATTAAAATTAGCCTATAATTAGCTTAGGTATAACTTAGCCCTCGCTAGTAATAAAAATAATTACTTATTAATTAATTATTATAATATTAAAAAATATAGGGATTTATATTATAGATATTAATTATAATAGCTATATATAATAATATTAATAAGAAAGGTAATAATTTCTATAAGGGTAATTATTTTATTTCTTAAATAATTAAAGGTTATTAGGCCTATAATATATAGTTATTTAACTTATTTATAATTTAATTAAAATAAGCTATTAGGTTATATATAGTATACTTAGAAAAACTTTTTTATTTTTATAATAATATATATAAATTATATATTATATTATTTCTTTAAATATTAATAAAAAGAATTTTTATTTTAATATTATTTCTCTTATACTTTAAGATATTTCTTAGCTATATTTTATATTCCCTATATACCTCGCTACTATAAAAAAGGCTACTATATTATTTCTTTCTCTATATTATACTTAACTAATTTATTCTTAGCCTTATCTTAATTAAAATAGCTTATTTACTTTTCTTTAATCTACTCTTTAATACTTTTTCCCTCTTTATAATATCTCCCTATTTACTTATAGTTAAGGCATTAATTATATTTTGCCTTAATATAACAAATTAAAAGCCCTATAGCCTTCTAATATAATTAATTAGTCTTAAGTAATCCCTAAGGTAATATAATATATTAGGCCTCTTATGCCTCTTTATATTATTAATAAATAGCATAGGGGTTATTAACTTATAATATAGATATCTCTATAGTAATTACTAATATAGCTACTAAGGTAGGCACTACCTAGGTTATTATATATATTATTATATATATAATTATAATTATCTTAGAAATAATAAAGGCTCTTAATAGGGACCTAGGTAATAATAAGTAGGTTATAGAGTAAGTATATATATATATTATTATATATATTATTATTATAGCTTAAGGGGGGGGCTCTAATTCCTAAGGGAAAGGTTTTAATAAATTATTAAAATATAATAAATATATTTTAGTATTTATCCTATAGCTATACTAATAATATCTTAAATACTTTAGTAATACCTTAGGCTATAATGCCCTCTTAATAACCTTAAATATAAAAGGCTTATATTATATACTTAATAATAATAATATTAAATGAATTATTAAATAATTAAATAGCTTATAAGGCTTAATAATAAGCTAAGAAGTTCTTAAGTATTAAAGATATTAATAAAAATAAAAATAATATAAATAAAAGAACTAAATATATATTAATAAAGGTTAAAGGCTATAAATATATAATAAACTAAGGGCCCTTATTAAGATACCTATATAAATAAGAAGCGCTTTTAATAATTATACCTTTTAATTATTAACCTTCCTTAGGCCTTTATATAAAATCTAGCTATAGATATTTCTATATAATACCCTAGATATATTAAGAGGTATATTAACTTATTACTTAGCCTAATTAGCTTTAAGTTTAAGAAGCTAATTTATTAAAACCTACTTTATACTTATTTAAACCTTAACTAGGTTAACTTATAAGTCCTTTATATAGCTCTTAATAAGCTAATAAATACCTTTAGTATATAAAATAATAAATTAATTAAAGTAATAATATTAATAAACCTAAGCTTTAATATATCTCTTTTTATATAGGTCTAATTAAGTTCTTATAAGGTAGCCTATCTTATTAATATATATAAAAAAATAATATTTCTTTAGCTACTTAAGCTTCTTATTATATATCTCCTTAGTTATTAAAATAATAACTTTTAACTATAAATTAAAGAATTATTTTTATTTTTTTATTACTTAGGATTACTTTTATCTTAAGTAAATAAGGGTATATAATAGCTTAAGATAGCCTTATTAATATACTATAGGCATAAAAGTAAGGCTAACTTAGGGAAGTAAAAAAAAAAAAAGAAATAGTATTAATATAAGCTAAGTAATAATCTATAAGTATTATAAAAGGGAGAGTTATTCTATAGATCTTATATATTTACTATATTTACTAAAGGGCCTAGATAAAATCCTCTTTTTTTTTACTACTAAGAAAAATAAAAGTAATATAAAAAGATTATTAATAAGTATTAATACTAATTATATTAAAAAGTAATATCTTATACTTATTAGTCTTATAAGTATAATTTAAAAAAGTATCTTAGGGTATAATTTAAGGTATTTTAGTAATTAGAGATATATAAATAATATTATTATAACTCTATTAGTTTTATTAAGGTAAATATTATTTTAAAAGCTATTATTATTTACCTAATTAGTAAAGATATATATATTACTTTAACCCTTAGTAAAATCTTATTTACCCTATATAATAGAATTATAAATTTCTTATTAAGTAATAAAGGTACTAAAATTTATATATAAATATAATATAATCTCACTTAGCTTAATATTAATATTAATATATTTATAAACTTTTATTTAGCCTAGATAATTAATAATATATTAGATAAGCTACTAGGCTAAAGCTTAAGGCATAATTATATTAATAAAATCAAGTATTAAAATAATACCTAAGACTTTATTAAGTCTTATAAGGGCTCTTTTTTATTATAATAAAGAAAAGGTAGCTTATATAGCATAATATAATATTCTAGACCTATTCTTTAATTAAAAAGAACCCTATATAATTATAATAATATATTACTATAACTCTCTTATTAGTAGTTTTTATAGACTAGGTAAAAATAAAGGCATAGCCTTCTAGGGCCGCCTAAGTATTAATCGCTGCTAATAATTCCCCTCATAAACTAAATTCCCCCTTAGGAGGAAAAATATCCCTAGGTAAGCCATAAGAGTTATTAATTAGATCTGTTATAGTAGAAGTAAAGCGCGGCAACTTAACTTAATACTATAGAAGCTATTAATCATTGTAGGAGAGTGCTAATTAGCGGTATATAGCCCCTGAAGGCTTTATATCCCTCTTATTTAATAGATCTTATTTATATAGCTAGCTATGAGATTTATTATATAACTTTATAATCACGGCTAGTTATAACAATATAGGATCCTATAATATATTAAGTTATTCATAACTAATTAATTATATAAAAGACAATATGAATTAAGATATTTTTATAATATATATTAACTTAGTTTAGTTACTTAATTATATATATTAGGCTTTTATTACTTCTTTAAAATCTTAAACTAAGTTATTATTAATAAGTTATAATAAGTCCTTTTAATTATATATAATAAGCTTATTAAGTACTATGAATATAATTATTTTAAAACTAAGGTAATATAACTTTAAAAAACATTAAGTATAAATACTTAATAAACTCTAATAATATTAAAATAAACTAATAATATAAAAAATATTTATAATTATTAATAATTAATAAGCTATTATGCTAAAGTATATTAATAGTATTAAGTTTATAATACTAAATTTAAATTATTTATAAAAGATATAATAATAAAAATATAAAAAGCTATTAATAATATAGTTATTAAGCTATTAGTATTATTCTAGGTCTAATAAAGTAAATAAGTATAAATAATATTATAATATCTAAGTTATATATATTTTTAAAAAGTATATATAATAATTATATTATTTCTAAGAGATAAATTAGTTATACTAAGTTTATATTAATAAGAAGTACTAGGTATAGGTTAAATAATAAAAGGATAAGGTATATTTAATAATATATTTAAGGTATTAAATATAATTAAGTTATATTAATAACTAAGGTAATTAATATATAAACATATAATAAGTATACTTTATATATATATTTAGTTTAATTAAATTAATTATAAATTAATATAATATTTCTTTTAACTTATTATTATCTTAGCTTAATATTATTATATTATACTATTAGTTTAGCTTTTAATAAATATATTAAGTCTAAGGATTTATAAATATAATATAATATACTTATAAGTATTATAATAGCATAGCTCTTTATATAATATTTATATCTTAGTAATTAATAAATTAAATTACCTTAGCTATATAGTTTTATATAGTTATTTAAAAAGTATATTAAAATATATTTTATATTAAACTTAAAGCCTTTTTATTTAAACATAGTTTTATTATTTTAACTCTTTATACTTTTTCTATTTTTAATGTTTTTAATTTAATTAACCTATTATAAGCTAAGATTTATTTATAAATAAATATATATTATTAATATTATTCTTTTACTTTATATAATCTAGAATAAGAATTAATATATGTTAATTAATATCTTAGTAATTTTAATAATTAAGGCTTTATACCTAAAGGTAAATAACTTAATAAGCTTAAATTAATAAGGTATTTTATATAAGTATTAATAGCTTTAATAATATATTAAAATTAAGTCTATTTATAATATATAATTTATATCTTAATTAAGTAAAAGAATTAAAATTACTTTTATTATTTTTATAAAAAAAGGATTAATTATAACTAATAATAAAAATAACTAATAAAGGAACTAATCTATAACTAGCTAATTAATTAATAAAATATTAATATATATAATAACTTTTTATAAAGACTTTTAATTAAATAATTAAAATAATATAATTAATACCTTTTAATATACCTTTTAATATAATTAATATAACCTTATTAAGAAAATCTATAATCTTTATAAAAATATAAAAAGTACTTATAATAGGCTTTTAGAAATAATATTAAATAAAGCCTTATAAAGTATTATATTAAATAAAGAGCTTAATAATTTAAATTTAATTAAATTTTTATTTTTTAATTATAATATTTTATTTTATTTTATTTTTTTTAATTTAATTATAATATTAATAAATTACTTAATTATATTAAAAAAGAATTTTTTTTATTAATAATCTTTTAAAAAAAAATATAAAAGAAATATAAATAATAATATTAAAAATAAAATCTTTTTAAGAACTTATATAATAATAATTAATATAAAGTATAATTAATAATTATTATTATTAATACTAATATTATTATAATATTAAATATAAAAATTAAAAAGAGTCTTATAATTAACTTAGATCTAACTATATAGCTATAGGTATAATAATATTAAGAAATAATAATTATTAATATTATAAGTTTTAAAAAGATGAATTCTTATAGTTAATATTAGAGTTTAATAAAGCTAAAAAGAATTAGTATAAAGCCTTAATATTAGATTTAATAATAAATAAAAGTTTATAAGTTTAATTAATTTAATTTATCTAATTAAATATATAATATATATATCTTAGCTTATATAAATATATAAATATTAATAATTTTAATAATAATCTTAATACTAAATATTATTAATATTTTATAATATTATTATTTCTTAATAATTTATTTAATTTATTTATTATTTTATATATTATATATATTATTTTTAGATTTTAATATTATATTTAAATTTATATTAATATCTTTATTATAATATATTTATTTTATTTTACTTTTACTTTATATCTTATTTATTAAGAAACTTATTAATTATTTTTTTTTTATTACTTTACTATTTAAATTTATTTTAAATACTAATAAATCTATTATAATTATATTTCTTTATATTATAATTAATTAAAAAGATTTTTATTTTATATTTAAGTTTTATTATATTTAATATATTATAATTAATATTAAAGATTTTTTTTTATATCTTAATAAAATTCTTTTAGTATTATTATTAAATATTTATTTTTTAATAAATAAAAAATAACTAAAAATAATTAAATTAATTCTTTAATCTTTAATAAAAGCTTAAAAATTATTAAAAGCATTTTTAAGTTTAATAGGCTTAATAAATTAATACTTTTAAGGTAAGATAGTATTTTTAAAAAATTTAATTAAAATAAAATTACAAATTATAAAAATATTATACTATATTATACTATTATAATATTTATATAATATACTTAATAAGTAAGTAAACCAGGTAAGTAAGTAAGCTAAGATTACCCTATAGTGTAAATTATATCTAAATTTAAAAATGTTTTAAGAAATTCTATATAATTTAAGTATAGCTTTTATTAGCTAAAAATCAAAAATAAGATTAAATATAAAATTTATATTATCTTAGTAATTTTTAAGACTTTTAAAAAAGTTAATTAGGAAGTTATTTAAGAGTTTATTATTTATATTATTTTTTAAAGTTTTTTATTTTTTAAAAATTAAAAAAACTTTTTTAAAAATCTAGAAAACCTATAAACTTATAATTATACTAGTTAGATTTATAAAAATATTCTTTTTAGAATTTAAGTAATTTTTTAACTATTTTTAAAATTTTAATATTTATAATTTTTAGGTATATAGTCTACTTACTTACTTACTTGCCTAGTTTACTTACTTATTATAAAAGACTAAAAAATAGAAAATATATAGTCTTTAAAGACTATAGGGTGGGTAATCGAGATAGGAGGTAAATAGGTAATAGAGTTAGTTTATATAAAAAGCTAATTAGCTAAATAAGATGTTATAGAGTAATAAAAGTAGGAAAATACATAAGGTTAAAATAGAGAAGACATTATTAGTATTCTTATTGCTTGAATTGGTTTAAGATCTAACGAGCTATTTCTAAGAGATGGTTTATAGCTTATAAAGCAAATAAATTAGAATCTATTCGCCCGATTTAGATAAAGCTTATCCCGTCAGATAGCTCTCATTCCGGGGTTTAAAACCCTATTAGTTTTACTAAGAAGAGCTAACTAGAAGCCGAGTTATAGTATAGAGAAGTTAAAACCCTAAGGGTTTTAAACTGGGATATATAAAACCAGATAGAAAATACCCTGGAGGAAAGGATAGCTTTAACGGCGTTATTAGGCTCTTAATAGAGCCCTAAGTCCGAAGTCACGTAACGCTTCCTAAAATAGAATAAAAGCGTAAAAAGGGCATTAGTATAACTCCTTAATATTTTCCTTATCTAAGCATATATGGCTTAGGTAGTTCGGCTATTAGTAAGCGTGTAGAATATATTATGGGCTAATAAGATCCTAGGCTTATATCTAATAAGCTTATTTTTCTAGAATTCTTTTTAAAAAGGACCTTTATATAATAAGGACTTTTATACTTATTAAGTTTATTATATATATTAAATAAGAAAATATATCTTATAATTAATATATTTAATTAGAAATTCTTATATTACTTTAAATGTAAACTAAATTTATTATATTATTATAATAAAAAATATAAAATAAGATAAAATATAAAATATAGAAATATTTATAAAACTTATTTTATATTAATTCTTATATTAAAAAGTATTATATATATTAATTTAATTATATCTAAAATTAGTTTTTCTAATTAACCTTTTTTTTATTTACCTTTAGGTATATTATAAAGTTAAATTAGATTAAAAATTATTATTTTTTTATAATATTATTAAGATATATTATTATTATTATTATTTTCTAATATTACTATAAACCTCTTTTTTAAGTTTTTAATATAAATAATAAATATTATTATATAATATATTATTACTATTAGTAGTTTAATATAAAAATTAGTATGTTTTTTTAATTAAATTATAAAGCTTTTTTTATAATACCTAATTATTTTTATATTATTATATTTTTATATTATATTTTACTAATAATTAATTTATTAAATATAAAATCTATATTAAGTTTAATACTTTAATTAAAAATATATTTCTTATATTATTAAAATAGCGAGTAGTATTATAAAACCTTAAGCGCTTTATAATATAATAAGCTCTTATAACTTAAAGACCTTAGAGCTATAAAGCTTAAAGACTACTTTAAAGTTAAGGCTATAAAGGTAAATATAAACTAGGTTTATTGCTTCTTAAAAGTAATTAAGTAGGTAAGAAAGGTATAATAAAAAAAAACCTTCGTATTATTAATAAAGTAAGAAAATGTTAAAATAAAGTATAAAAAATATATTACTAAGGGCTTTTTTTTTTATAAATTAATAAGAAAATAGTAAAATGTTTTTAGTTATTAAGTTATTATAGTAATTTAAGCTATAAAAAAATATTTTAATTAGAAAAATAAAAAAGTTTAAACTATAAAAATATATTATAAGAGTTTTTATTAAAGCTAATATATATTATTTTAATAAAATATTAAAGTGGAATTACTATATTAAAAAGTAATTTAACCTTATAATATACTTAAAGGTAAATTGAAATAACTTAGTAAGAACAATATAATTTTATATATAATTAAAGTATTATACTTAATACCTTTTAATAAATCTAGAAAATACTAATTACCTAGCTATAAGACCTTAACAAAACCTAAAAGAATACTAGAATAAAATTTAGTAATAATAGTTTACTTACTTATAATAATAAAAGAAATATATACTAAGCGTATTATACTAATAGAACTAATAATAGTTAATTAAGAAAGAAAAAAGCTTAAATAAAATATATATTATTTAAGCTATAAGTAGGCTATACTTATAGTAATTATACCTATTAAAAATACTTAATAAATCTAAAAAAATAAAATATTTATATAAATATAAAAATATAATAAATATTATAAAGATAATTATAACTTTAATTAAAAGAGATATCTTTTATATAATTAGATTAATTATCTATAGTCTTATTAATATATTAATAAGCTATAGTAAATATATTAATAAATTAATTAATAAAATATTATATTATAATATTATTAAAAAAGCTAATAAGGAAGTAATATATAAATAAAGAAATAAAAAACTAAATAATTTAGTTAGATTAATAACTTAATGAATATATATTATTATAATAATAATCATATCTTAGGATTAGGCCTCTTTTATAATAAGTTTAATCCCCTAAAAATATATATAAGAAGTAATAATCTAAGTAAGGGATTACCCTTTAAAAATAAAAAACTAAAGCCTAAAAGACATAATTATAATAATAAATAAAGCTATAAGATTAAATAATATTATAATATTAAAAAGATTACAAAGTAATAATACATTATTTACCTTAAAGAAAAATATAAAATAATATATACAAGACTTATATTAAGTTATTTTAGTTTTTAATAACTATATTATAATTAAAAAAAAGCTTATAATATAATAATTAAAAGGTTATTTATAGAAATAATAAATAATTAATATAATATTTTATAAAAGAGATTTTATAAAAAAAAATAATATTATTATTATTAAGATATAATAAAATATACTAAGATATATAAAAGCCTTGTAAATAAACCTTATTATTAAAATAGTCTTAATTTAATATATAAATAAACTTTAAAATAATAGTTTAATTTATAAAGCTATAATATATTACTATAAATTATATAATAAAAAAACTAGGCTAAGATAATATTATTAATATTCTTAATATAAATATATTAAAAAATATTATAATAACTAAATAAAATATAAATATTATATAGCTAATATATACTTAAAGGGTAACAGCTTAGATATTACTTTAATTAAATACCTTTTATATAATAAAAACTATAACTCTTAGTTAAGAAATTACTTAAAGCCTAAAAAGATTTAATATAAAATAAGAAATTATTATAATAGTAAATTAATATATTTTATAAATAACTTAAGGGAAAATAGCTTATATAAGATATTATTTATAAAGAAAGTCTTTATAGAAATCCTAATTATTATCCTAATTATTATAAAAGACCTAGCTAAAAAGAGACTAAAATACTCTTTAGGCTTTATAATAACTAAGAAATAATTAACCTAGATTACTAAGAGTATACTTAAAATATAAATATAAAGCATAATAAGGAAATTACTTATATAAAAAATAAAAAATATAATATTAGCTTAAATAGAAATATAAAATAACCTAAGTATTATTTTATATACTTAATAATTAAAGTCTTTTATTAAAATATATAAAGAAGAAACTTTTTATATATTTAGGGCTTAATAGAAAAACTATGTTTAATATAATAATATTATAAGAAATATATAAAAATATATTTATAAATAACTAAATTTACTTAAAAGAAAATAATATAAATTTATTTATAAAAAAGGGCATATAATAACTTATATCTATAAGTAATATATTTTTAATACCTAAGCGTTAATACAAAGTAAAGACTAAGTAATAATTATAATAAAAAAAACCTATATTATAATCTTTTTTATTTATATACTCTTAGATAATATAATAATAATATATATTTTAATAAGAATTAAGAAATATATAAATAAGATAGGAAATAATATAATATTTAGAAATAACTTTAATTAATATTACTTATTATAAGATAAATATAAGAAATATACCTTAGGTAATAATATACTCTAAATATTAATACATTACTTTTAGTTTATATTTATTATATTAAGAAAAGAATTAATAAGAATATTTAAGGCCTAATAAAATAATATACTTAATCTTTATTTTTTTAATATCCTAAAGAAAATATTATATCTTAGACTAAATAAATTAAAAAGACTTAATTATGCCTTATAAATAATCTACCTAAGAGATATTTTAAATATAAGAAACCTAGATTAAAATTTAAATTAAAAACTATTATAATATATAAATATTAAAAGAGAAATTATATCTTAATTATATATTATAAAAACTATAATTATAAGTATAAAAAACCTTAAATAAGAAATATAATAATTAATAATTAAATTATAATAAATAATCTATTTTATAATATTAAAAAAAAACCTAAGAATAAAATAAAATAATAATAACTAAAAAAAGTTAAAATAGTTATAAAAAGAAATAATATAAAAAAGAATTTATAAAAAACTCTTAGATAAAATATAAATAAACCTCTAAGATATATAAAAAGAATAATAAAAAGTAATTAATAATATAAAATAAAGCTATTAAAAATAAACCTTAATAATAATAAAAATAAAAAATAAATTATTATAAAAATTAATAAAGAAATCTAAGACCTTTATATAATAAATATAAGTAATATAATTATTAAACCTTAAGAAAAAAGATAAGATATATATAAAAATATATTAAAAAAAAGCTAAGGTATTAATAAAGTATTTCTTTTTAAAAAGGTTACTTTTAGATAAATACTAAGATAATAATAAAAAGGTTAATAAAATCCTAGTCTTAGATATAATAAATATATATATTAATATTAATAAGGTTTATTGTATCTTATAGAAAATAAAATCTTAGAAAGCTCTTAATAAGAATAATATCTTAATAAGACTTTTAAAGATATATAAAAGGCTTATATATTAATTATTAATATAAATTATACTAATAAGCCTTGAACTAAGATATTACTTAATTTACTTAAAAAAAATAAAAGTTATTATATTTTAAAAACTAAGAAAAATAAAAGCTAATATAAAAACTATAAGAGCCTAGAGATTAATTTTACTATTAAGTATAATAAGAAAAGTTATTAAGGTAATAATATATAATTAAATTATAAAAATAATAAAAGTATTTAGATTTTTATTAAAAGGATAAATAAGAAATAAAAAAAATAAATTAATAAAATATATTATTTTTATCGTTATTAAGGCTAGAAAGAAGGCATAGGCCTAGGGAGGTATATTAATAGTATTTTAGCATAATTTTATAATAGCCTTTAATAAATTAATATATAAATTCTTTATAAATATAATAAATAAAAAGAGATACCTAATATAAACTATAATATATATATAAAGCTTCCTTAGGGAGAAAATAACTTATTTATATTTTAATAATAAAAAATTAAGTATTATCTTAGTTAAAATAAAAATCCTAGAAGGCTTATTATTATTATTAATTTTTTTTATCATTTATATTAATATAGTATATAAATACCTTAGGAAATAAAAAGGAATTATAATAACTAGTTTTATGAATAATATAAATTTTCTAGCTATTAGAAATATATTAAAAAAGTATTATAAATAAATTAAGGAAACAAAGCTAAAATATATAATATAAGTAAAAAAATATAAGATATCTTATAATATAAATAAAATAAAATATATATATTTAATAAGAATTAAAAGGGTATTAATAATCTTAATACATTTTATAGGCAAGATAATTTAATTAATATAATTAATAAGATTTGTTAGGATTATCTTAAATTAAAAATATTAGTAATAAAAACAAATAAAAAGACTTAAAAATAAAAGTATAATTATAATATAAGTAATATATAGGCTTATAGGGTCTATATAAGGCTATAACCTTATGAAGGTATAATACCTCTATATTATAATTAGGATATATAAAGCTATATTAATAATATAGCTAGAGGTAAAAGTTAAAAGTACCTCCTTAGACTTATATTAAGAGAAATATTAAAAAGTATTAATTAAAAAAATAAAGTAAATAAAGACTTAGCTAATAATAAAATAAGTAAGTATATAAGTCATTATAATATAAAAGAGATATAAGAGATATAATTATATATTATTAAAATACCTTAGTAAAGAAATATTATTAAGTATAGAAATAACCTAATATTAACTGAATAAGAAATAAAAATAAAAATAATAAAGCTAATAATATACTATAAGAGAAAAATAACAGAGATCATAAATAACGTATCTAATATAGCCTTTTTTTACTTATAGTATAAGGCCTATATTACTTTTTATAAAAAGCTCTTAAAATATTAAAGCTTAATAATATTAAAAAGTAAAAATAAAAAAGATTAATTTATAGGACTTTTTCTTACAAGAAGTATATTTAGTATAAAAATACCCCTCTATAACTATAAAGAAAATAAGGAAATAATTTATTATAGTATATTTTAATATTTAAAATATAATAAATATTAACTTTATAAAGTTAATATAAGAAATAAGAGAAACCTAAATATAATTATTTCTTTATGCCTTAAGATAACTAAGGTTATAATATAGTATTTATAAAATATAAAGTTAGCCTAATTTAGGTTTATAAAGGTATTTAAAAGAGCTTAAGGGATTATTAAGAGAAAAATAATTAAAAGAGAATCTTAGAAATAAGGTACTAAAGCCTTAATTATAATACTTAAAAATATAAAATAGAAAAATAAATTAATTCCTTATTAATAGCCTATTATTTTTATTTATTATTTTTATTTTTAATATTTTTTAAGCATATTTTATTTTTTTTATTTTTTTTTTATTTTTAGTTTTTGATAAAAATATAATCTTACTATAAGAAATAATAGCATTAACTTAATAAGCTAAGATAATTAATATATAATTATAATAATCTTAGAATTATAATTAAATAATAGGCTAAGTATAAGTAAGGTATTTATAAAATAATAAATAATAACTAAATAATAATTCTTAATATTAAAAGTTAAGGCTATATGCTTATATTTTATAGATTAAAAGAAGAATTAGAAATATATATATAATATAAATATAAGATATAAAGAGAAAATAAGGGATATACTTAATAAGTCTAATTAAAATAATTTATTTTTAAGCCTCTTAAGAAAAATAAGAAAAAATAATAGTAAGCTTAGAATTAAAAGTAATAAAATTAAAAGCCTAAAGAAAATTAGCTCAAAATATAAAATATAAAAAAGAGATATTTATATATTAATAGTTCTTATTATTATTTATATAATAGTAATAATAATAATTATAACTTATAAGTTAATAGTATACTTATTTAAGAGCTTTAATATTAATTATTATATAAATATAAAAGAAATAAAATTTATTAAAGATAGTTTATTAATTAGTAAGATATATATAACCTAAAAATAATAAATTTATTTCTTAATTAATATTTATTTTTAAAGCCTTATTACCCTAAGGATTATTATTATTATTAAATAAAAAAAAAAGTAAAATATTATATAAGAGAATAATAAGTAAAAAAGTAAGTAAGAAGTTATTTAAAAAGAAATACATAAATAAAAAAGAGATATAAGGCTAGTTTTTTATTTTTCCCTAAGAAATAAAAGAAATATAATTTATAGCTAATAAGTTAGGCCTAAGTATAATATTAAGAGAAAAAATAAAAAAAAAATAAAAGATATTATATAAAAGGTAATACTATAAGGGAATTATAGGAAAGTAATATATATAATATATATAAGACTTAACCTTATATCCCTTAGATACTCTTAGATCTAAGGGTATTTATAAATATTAAATTTATATATAAACACTCTTAAATGAATTTTATACTTAAATAAGAATTTATTTTCCTATAATAAAAGAAATATATATACTATATATATATAATAATAAAGAAACATATAAAGTTTTTTTCCTTATAAGGGTTTTCCTTTATAACTTTAAATAAAGAGGTATTATAGGTCTAGTTAGATAAATATAAATAATATAATATTTATATAATATAATATAATGCCTTTTAAGATAAGAGTTAATATTAAATATACTTTATAGATATTTTTATATTTAATAATTTATCTTAATAAACCTTATCTTAATAAAAATATATTACTAATTAATAATAATAAAAGTAGCTTATTTCTTAGTTTAATAATAATGAATTACTATTACTAATAATAATATATTATAAAATAATAACTTATAATATTAAATATATTTTTTTATTAAATAACCTAAGGCTAGAAGTAAATTAATATAGGATTATAATAGCTTACCCTCTTAATATATTAACCTTATTAATATTATTATTTAACTTTATGCTACCTAAAATAGGGATTAAAGTATTATAATTAATATCTTAGTAATTTTAATAATAAAAGCTCTATACCTAAAGCTAAAGGTCTTAATAGGCTTAAATTAATAAGGTTTATCTATATAATTATTAATAGCTTTAATAATACGCTAAAGCTAGCTCTATTTATAATAAATAGCTTATATCTTAATTAATTAATGAGATTAAAATCTAACCCCTTTATAAAGTAGCTCTCCCCTCTAATGCTAACCTTCTAATCGCCCTTATAATTCTTAACTACTTAAAGAGGTTAAAATCTTAAGGGATTATGCTTTTATTATCCTTATAAGAGGAGGTTTAACTATATCTAATAATAATTATAACTAACTAGTTAACTAACTAGTTAATTAATTAATATATTAATAATTATAATAGCTACTTTTTATAGAGACCTTTAACTAAGTAATTAAAGCTATATAGCTAATACCTATTAATATGCCTTTTAATATAACTAAGATAACCCTAGCGAGGAAGTTTATAAGCTTTATAAAGGTATAAAAAATACTTATAATAAGCTATAAGAAATAATATTAAATAAATATTTTTAGAATATTATATTAAGTAAGGACCTTAATAATCTAAAATATATTAAACTTATAATTTTTAGTTATAATATTTTTCTTTTTTTATTTAGCTTTTTTTTATTTAGTAATAATATTAATAAAAGGATTAATTTTATTAAAAAAAAGTATTTCTTATTAAAGGCTCTTAAAAAAAGGCTAAAAAAAAAGTAAATTCTTATTAGCGAGGAAAATTAATTCCTTAGGGACTTAAAATATAACTAATATATAGCATAGCTTATAACCCTTATTATAAGTCTTAATACCTTTTGCTATACTAAATAAAAAGATTAAAGAAGTCTTATAGCTTAGATCTAGCTATATAGCTATAGGTATAATATTAGGAAATAGGAGTTATTAGTGTTATAGGTTTTAGAGGGATTAATTCTTAGAGTTAGCATTAGCGTTTTATAAACCTAAAAAGAGTTAATATTAGGGCTTAGCGCTAGACTAAAACTTAGAGGTAAATAAAGGCCTATAGGTTTAATTAATTAAATTTATCTAGTTAAATATATAATATATATATCTTAGCTTATATAAATATATAAATAATAATAATTTTAATAGTAATTTTAATAATAAAACCTTATTAATATAAAAACTTAAACCTACCTTAGATTACTTTATATAAATTAGCTTTATAAGATTATTAGAGCTAAATATACTCTTTATAGCCTTATAGCTCTTATTAGACCTCTAAAGAGTTAATTTAGTTATTTTTAGTTATTATTTAGTTAGGCTTTAAGTTATTTTTATATTTAATAAATAAGACTTTATTAATTATTAAAAGTAATTTTTAAATAATCTTATTAGCTTTATTAAAAATAAATACTTATAATAGTTATAACTTCTTAGGTTATATAAAGCTAGGTAGGTAAAGTAGTTATATTATATTAAAGCTTATTAAAATTAAAATAATCTTAGCTATAGTAAAAAATAAATAATTCCTTTAAGATGCCTTGCTAAAAGGCCTAGCGCATATAAGCTTATTAATATATAGCGTTTAAATAAAGTTATAAAATAATACCTTTTATATAATAAAGAATTAATATTTTTTATTACCTTATAGTAATAAGAAATATAATTATAAAACCTTTTTTATTTTATAAATTAAGTTTAGATAAAAAATTAATAGGTAAAAAGCTTAGCTTATAAGTTTCTTAATAAATAAGATAAGGTTTTAAATAAAGCTTTAATAAAAGGTTTTTTAATTTAATTTTAAGTTAAGTTTTAAGCTATAAGAATAGCAAATATAATAAGTAACTTAATTAAATTACTAGAATTTAATTATTATATATTAACTTTAAATATAATTTTACTTTTTTATCTTTTTTATTATTTTCTTTATTATCATTTTTATTATACTTATTATTCTCTTCCGCGCCCATAATAGCTCTATTACTAAGTCTCTTAACCTCCTAGATATTATCTACCCAGAGATCCTACAGCGCCCTAAGTTAGTATTAGCGCAACTATTAGCCTATAATAGCTCTTATAGTAGTAGGCAATAAATAGGATAGGTATAGCTAGAAGTAGATAAATTATTTAAGCTCCTTCCTATAGAGATACTTAGAAGATAACTCAGAAACCAGCTTGAAGGGCGGCTTATAAGGGCAGTCTAGGAACCTACCGCGAAGCTACCTCCTTAAGCAAATATTAATTCCCATAGCGGTTTCGCCGCACTAATCCACGAGTCAATCTAGTACTAATATTTTATTAGAGAAATAAAATATACTAATTGCGGCTAAAACTTTTAATATAACTTTCTTTTAATAACTTTTAAAATAAGGATCTTATATATTTTTCCTATAAATTAAATATTATATAAAATAATAGGGGTAAATAATTAATTAATAATAATAAAGATCTTCTTAAGAAAAAAAAGCCTAAAGCTCTTTATTTTTAATCTAATTATTAAAGAAGATAATAATAATAATTAAAAGTCTAAGGCCTTTAACTCTTTTTCTATATATAAGAAATTACTTAATAGCTTAAAATAGCTTAATATTTATTTCCCTTAACTTATAGCTCCCTATAAGGCTTTAATATTTATCCTTATAGTTCCTAAAAAGCCTTATTAAATCTATTTCTTTTCTTTATATATTAATTTTATTATGCCTTACTTAGTATCTTACTAGGCTTATAGCTACTATAGATTAATTAATTAAGTATTTTTACTTTTTTATTACTTTTTTTATTTTTTTATCTTAGCTCTCTTTTAATATTATAATAAATATCTAAGGCTAAGTAATAATAGCTAAAAGCTTATTTTATTATAAAGGTCTTATTATTTTATTAAGGAGGTAAATAATATATTTATTAATTAGTAATTATTATATAGGCTAGCTATATATTATACTAAGCTAATTCTGTTCCCTTAGGTTAATTAATATAATCTTTATCCTTACCTTAATTACTTTTTACTTTAATATAAATCCCTTATTAGTCTTATAGTCTAAGTAAATAAAATCTTTAATACTATAAATATAAGATTTTTTTTTAATAATATAGGAATATTTATCCTTAGTTTAACCTTATTTATAAATAGTTATTATTTAATTAGATAAACCTAATAGCTTTTACTTTATAATTATATCTTTTATATCCTTAGATAAAAAAAGGCTTTTATTTTATTAATACTTAGAGCTATTATTTAATAAAGATTATAGTTACTTTAAGGTCCCTAGGGATAGATTCTTAAGAGGCTTATTTAGGGTCTAAGGCTAATCCTTTTAATTAAGAGGTATAAAAATTAAGGATTTATTAGCTTATTTTTAAGCTTTAAGTCTTAGGCTAGCTAGCTTTATTATTAGCTTTTTTACCTTTAAGTTAGGCTTATTATTATTAGCTAAGATAATTATTTTCTTTTAATAAATAAGGAAATTATTTATAATTTTTATATCTTAGTTAGTATATTATTTAATTAATTATATAAGGAGGTTAAGAAATATAATTTTAGAGTTAAGGATTATAAATAGTCTTAGTCCTTAAGAAAGTTTTATTATATTACTTAGATTACTTAAAGGAGTTAAGATTAAGTAATAAGATTATTAATTACTAATATAGCTAATATTTCTAATATTTATTAATATATATCCTTTTTAGTTAATATAAAGCTAGTCTTAAAGTATTTTTTAAGTAAATCTAATTAAATTATAATTAATTAAATTTATATAATAAGATTATTATTTTAATATAATCTTATTAAGGGTATTTTTATATTAAAAGTAATTATTTTTAATTCTTAGCTTATTAAAGATTATAATCTAATAAATATCTTAAATCCCCTCTAAGTTATTATTATATAAGATATTTCTAGGCTTTTTTCCCTCAGTTTATAAGTTTAATAGCTAGTTATAAATTAATAAATTAAATAGTTATAAGGGTATTTTTTTACTCTTATTAATATTTAAGGCTATAAGAAAGTAAATTATAATTAATTTACTTTAAGTTATTCTTATAAGTCCTCTAAGGGTTTAAAAAAGGCAAAATATATTAAGAAAATTATATTTCTATTTTCTTTATTATAAAGTTAAAGGAAATAAATAAAAGTTAAAATAATATAATTAGCTAATATTTATAAGGTATTTTTACTAAGTAATAAAGGTAAGCTTTATATAGAGCTTTTAATTAATTAATATTATATTAAAGTAATAAAAATTACTTTTAATTTTATTTTATATAAATATAATAAAGTATTTATTATATTTAAACCTAAAGAATTTTATAAAATATCTTTTTTTTTTATAGGCCTTATATTACCTTTAAATCCCTCTAAAACTTATATTATAGTTTATTAAGACTCTCTTATAATTATTAAGAAAAAAAAGTAAAAGCTTTTTTTAATTAGAGTTATATTTTAGTTTTTTTTCTTAGATATTAATTTTATATTATATAATTATAATAACTTTCTTAAGATTATTCCTAAGTATTTATAGTATTAATAAGATTAAATTATTAAGAAATATCTTTTTATTTTTTTCTAAGTCTTAATATAAGCGCTATAGGGCTAATATATATTCTCTTTATAATATATTATAAGTAAAGGTATTATAATAATATTATTAAAATTTATCTTTTTTAAGCTTTAATTTAATTAATTAATAATTATTTAATATACTAAGGTATTTAAAGGTAATAAGGTCTTAATAGTCTTATTTCTTATATAGCTAAAAGAAAAATAAATACTTAAAGTTATATAACTTTTTAATTATATTAAGGCTAGTTTTATTTTTTTTAAGAAAGCTTTTTAGTTTTTTAAAGTATTTAATTTAAGCTATTAAGTAAGTTATTTTTTTCTTTTTTATAAACTATAAGTAGTTAATAGGGGTAAAGAAAATAATTAATTATATAGGTAGAGGTATTTTAAAGGTTTAAAGTATACTTAGGGATATAAGGTTATTACTCTTAGAAAGTCTTTTTATTAATTTATATATAATATATATAATATATAATTATTATATAATTATATTTTATATAATTAAATAAAA
>RZGL01000108.1:50002-103914 GCA_027886155.1 Fusarium paranaense | reverse complement strand
TAAGGTTATTACTCTTAGAAAGTCTTTTTATTAATTTATATATAATATATATAATATATAATTATTATATAATTATATTTTATATAATTAATTAAAAAAAGATTATTTAGTCTTTTAAATTTATTAATTTTAAAATATAAAAGGGCTAATCTTAAGGTTAATTATAGGTTTATATTAATCTTATTATTATTAAATAAAAAATCTTATTTTATTAAGGGGGATAAATATATATTCTTAAATAAGTAAAAAGAGGCTTTATATTCTAATTAAATAATTAGTATAAGTAATTATAAATAAAAAGGGGTTTATATCTTTATGCCTTAAGGAAAATAAATAAGAGGCTAGTTTATATATAAAATATAAAAAAAAGTTAATATATTATTTTTCTCTTAAGAGATTATTTAGCTTTTTTAATATATATAAAGAGTAACTATAAATTATAGCTCCCTATATAGAGGTTACTTAAATATATTACTCTTTTTTCTTTATATATTCTAACCTTATATATATATAACTTCTATATATTTCTTATTTTTTTATTTTTTTTTCTAACTTTATTACTTTTATTTATATTTTTAATTAATTAATTTATTATATTTATATAGATTTCTTATAAGATCCTTATTAATAAGTAATAAAATATTTTCTTTAATATTTAAATTCTTACTTAACCTTAGCTTTCTTATATTAACTTTTAGAGAAATATTTCTTCTTAATAAAGTAATTATAATAGATTTAAGGTAACTCTTATAAAGGCCTAAATAGCTAATCTCCTTAGGGCTAGTTTTTATATTCTCTTTATTTTTAATACTTTTTTTAATTAAATAATTAAATAAATCTATAAATACCTTAAGGTCTAGATTTATTCTTATTTTACCCTTAATTAAGATAATTTCTCTTTATATATTAAGCTTACCTTTAATAATATAAGCTATAAGAACCTAAAGGCTATTATAAAATATTTCTTTAAATATTATAGTACTCTTAATATAATTATAAAAGAGCTTATTTTATTAATATTAAATTATTCCCTTTAAATTATTTATATCCTTATTAACTTTATTTATTTTTATAAATAATTCTTTAAGTAATTAATTATTTACTTAGAGTATTAAAAAGCTCTTAGAATTACTTTTCTTAGGTTTTATAATCCTATTTTTTATTAATATTATTATTAGTCTTATTTAATTAATATTAATTAAAATAAGAAATATATCTTTTATTTTTTTTTATTTTATATCTTAATTAAGGGTTTTATAATTAAGAAATATATTAATTATATTTAGTATTAAAAGCCTTATAAATAAGAATTTTTACCTAAGTATTAGCTAAAATCTATTATTAAAGGTGTTTTAAATTAGCCTTTATAGAAAAAAGATATTTTAAAGGATTTATTTAATAAGATTAAAATTAATTAATTAAACTAAGTATCTTATTTTTATATTTCTTATTTATATCCTTCTAAGAATAGGAATTAAGAGTAAGACTATTAGCTTCTCTAAGGAATATATTAATTAGCTCTTAATAAAAAAGCTAATTTTTCTAGGTTTTAAAAAAAGATAGATTTTAAATCTTAGAAGTTTTCTTACTAAGGGATAAATTTTAAGTATAATAAAATATTATTATTTTTATTTAATTAATAATAAGGTCTAGCTTTATATTTATAATTATTTTTAATTAATTAATTATTTTTTATTTCTTATTAATCTTCTTATTAATCTTATTATTTAATTTTAATTATTTTATATAGGTTATATATTAAATTTATTTCTTATAAAATAAGGAATTTAAGTATTATATTTAAATTATTATAAATAGTATTATTATTATCTTTTAATATATCTTACTTATCTTAAATAATATCTTTAATATCTTAAGTAATATCTCTAGTATCTAATTAAATAATTTATATAACCCTTATAAAATAAATACTTAAATTTATTAAAAATTCTAATAATTATATTATAATATTAAAATTTTCTTTTTTATTTTTTTCTCTCTTATTTTAAACCTAAGGGTCTTTATAGGTTTTTAATATTATTTTTTTTTCTTTTTATTTTATTTTAAAGGCTTTTATATTAAGTATTTTATTTAATAATAAGGCTAGGGAGTTATATTTCTATATATATTAAAGTATTTTTTTTTAAATATAATATTTTACTTTTTTTATTAAAATCCTTTTTCTTATTATTTATCTTATTATTTTTATTATTATTTTCTTAGCTAATTATTTAATTAGCTATTAATTTCTTATTTTTTATTATTTATATACTTTTTTTATTTTTATTATTTTTTAATTTTTTCTTTTTTTTTTTTAAGCTTTTTAAGAATTTCTTTTTTATTTAATTTTCTTTTTTATTAATTATTTTTATTCTTTATAAACTTCTTTAAGTAATTCCTATAAATAGATTTAATAATCTTATAGTTATTAAGTATCTTAAGTTTATAATAATTTGCCTTATTATAATACTTAAAGATATTAAATAAGCTATATTATTTATATATTATTTTTATTTTTATTAATATATTATTTAATTAGGGTATATTAAATCTTAATATTAAATCCCTAACCTTTAAAAGGGTCTTTCTTAACCTATAGATATTCTTTTTATTTTATTTTTTTATAACTTTTATCTTAAATATATTAATCTTTTATTATATTATTTTTATATCTTTATTTTTCCTTTTAAGGATCTTAACCCTTATAAGGATTAAGTCTTTAGCTATTAATATTTTATCTTAATTAATTAATTACTAAGTAGGAAAATTAATCTCTAAGGGGTATATTAGCTCTTATCTATAAATAAAATAAAAAAGGGAATATTTATATAGCGCTTTTAAAGTTATTTTATTAATAAATAATACTCTTTTTAGGTTATTATATTATCTTAGCTTTTTTTTTTTTTTAACTTTCTTAAGGCTATAAAAATTAAGTAATATCTTTTTTTATTAATATTATTAGCCTTAGGTTTATATAAAGATATAATAATATATAAAATTCTTAATTCCTTAAGTAAAAATAGAAATTCTTTCTTAAACTTAGGTTTATTATTTATAATTACTATAGAAATTATATTAACTTAGTAAATAAGGTTAATTATAAAGTGCCTTAGTGCTTTAGCTATGATTTTCTTTAAAAGAATTACTTTTACTTATTTTATTATATTATATTTTACCTTCGCGAGGTATTTAAACCCTTAGTCTAATAGTATATACTAGTAGTTAAAATAGACCTTAATTATAATATTAAATAGTTTAATATATTAAATAGCCTCTAATAGCCTCTAAGGAGAATAGGCTTAGTAAGTAAGATAATACTATATTACCTTAGAGACCTAGTTTTATATATTATTCTAGAAGTATTTTCTCTTTATAAGGTTATAGGTTATTTTTTTATCCTTATAGCTATTATTAAAATAATATAATTTAATTAATTCTTTTTATATCTCTAGGTTATTTATTATTAGTATAAGTAAATTATATTCCTATTTTAATTATTTCTATAGATATTATTTTTAAATAAAAAAAAAAGTACTTTTTTTTAAATTATTATTATTATAAATAAGTTAGACCCTTAGGCTTCTTAAAGGTATATAAGTATTTAGCTATATCTTTATACTCTTAGGAGTAAATATTATTTAGGATATTAGGTTTCTTATTAATATAAATTATATTAAGGTAAAGGTTAATAAAGTCCTTAATATCTTTTTTAATTTATATATCTAATTAATTAAATAATCTTATATACTTTTATAATAATTTATTAACTATATAGTTTTTCTTTCTAGGTATATATCTAATTATAAAATTAAAAAAAAGAATATAATTAATTTATCTTAAGATAAGGGAATTATATATATTATTTATTTTATTATTAATTTAGTAAATTAATATTTATAAATTAATCTTAAGGATAAAAAAAATATTATAAATTATAACCCTAAGGTAATAAAAAGTATAAAGGATTACCTTATATTCTCTTTTTATTATATTATACTTAATTTTAGCTAGGTTTTATAATTTAGATTTAAACTAGATTAGTTTTTATTTTCTTTTAATTACTTATATTAAAATATACCCTTAGCCTAATAGGCTTATATTAATTATAAGGATTACCTCCTTAGCTTCCTTAGAGTAATTAAAAGTAATTAAAATTAATAAAGCTATAACCTTTTTCTTTAATATTTTTATAGCTTCTTTTTAGTCTAATTCTTAGATAAACTTAATATCTTTCTTTAATAAGTCTATTAAGGCTTTTATAATCTAAGTAAATTATTTAATTTATTAATAATAATATCTTATAATACTAAGGAAAAACCTTATTTCCCTTATATTAAGGTAAACTTCTTACTCTAAGATTTTTATAATCTTCCTCTCTTTTAGCTTCTTTTTATAAGTCCTATAGAGGTAATTAATAATTATTATTATTTTTCTATAAAATTAAGACTTTTAACCTATAATTATATAGCCTAATAGCTTAATATTTATTAGTATTTTATTAAGGTTAATTAAATACTTTAAAATAAAGTAATATATCCCTAGTATTACTTCTTTCTTATTATAATCTATTATAGGTCCTTTAATATAAATATTATTTAAAAAAAATTAATAAATATTAGGGATTAAATCTCTTAAGATTTAAAAGATATAAGGAAACTAGGTAATTAAGTTTATAGCTCTTTATAATAATATATATATTTTTAACAGTCTAATTAGTATTATAAAACTAATTAAGTCTTTATTAACCTTTATTAGCTCTATTTAGTTATATCTTAAAAAGAAATCTAAGAGTAATAATATTTTATATATAATAAAATCTATAGAGAACTTATTATAGCCTAAAAAGATAAGACTATTTTATATTATATACTTATTTATTAATATAATTAAATTAATTAATTAAAATTAATTATTCTTTTTTTAAATAAAGAAAAATAAGTTTCTATAGGGGCTATAACCTTCCTTAAGGATTTCTTTCTTTATCTAGGTTCTTAATAGCTTAATAACCTCTTTTTTATATCCTTTAGGAATAAATATACCTTTTGCTTATTAAGCTTTATACTTAATTACCTTAATAATTTATAATAATATAATTAATAGGTTAAGTTTTTTATATTTTAAAAATTCTTATATAAATATTATTTCTTTATTATATATAATCTTAAGGAATATATTTAATTCTTTATATATAAGGGTATTATTTATTTAATTAATTAGTCCTTAAAGTTATTTTTTATAAATCTAGGTTCTTTACTTAATATCTAAGAATTTTAATATAATTTAATCTTAGTATTTTAAATCTTTTTATAATTTCTCTTTTACCTTTTCTTATTTTTTAGCCTTTTATTTTAAATTACTTTTTAAAGTAAATTTATTTAATAAGATATTATTTCTTAGGTAAATCTTAATACCTTTCTTTTTATAAAAAATATTAATTAAAATTTCTTTTAATTTACCCTAATTAAATAACTTTTTTTTTTTTTATATCTTATATTTTTTTTTTATTTATTTTTTAATTAAATAATTTATATTTTTAAGAGCTATATAATATTATTTAATTATTTCTACTTTAATAATATTAATTACTTCTTTTTTTAATTCTTAGCTTAATTATTATAATAATATTAAGATATTATTTAGTTTTAAATTATTTTTTTAATTAACCTTAGGTTTAAAGAGAAAATTAATATTTATTTTAATAATATATTATTATTTATATTATAAGTTAGTGCTTTTTACTTAATAAAACTAGTAACTAAGGTAATTACTTATATATTACTTAGCTAATATCTAAGGAATATAAAATTATTTCTTATTAAATAATTAAATAATACCCTTATTAAATAAATAAATAATATACTAAGAATAAAAGGAATTAAGATTCTATTAAAAGGCGCTATATATATCTTTTATTAAATTTAAATATTACCCTAGGTATAATTAAATAACTACTTAGCTAAGCATAATAATCTAGTCTTAAGAGAAAGATATTATAAAAGCTCTTATTTTTATAATATTAAGACTATAGGCTTTTATAAGTTCTTCTAAGATTATATTCCCTTTAGAGCTAATATTTATTATAGCCTTTATTACTTTACCTTTTATATTATTAAGTTAAATTAAAATCTAAGGTAATTCTTATAATTATATAATTATCTTACCTTAATTTTTTAATATTAGTCTAATAATATTAATTATTTAATTAACTATTTTATTATAATTTATAATAATTTTAGTTTCTCTTAAGGTTTTTATAGTATCTCTTTATATTTTTATAGTCTTAATTACTTCTTAGCTTATTTTTATATTAATTATTATAATATAGTTATTAAGTTAAAGGTCCTTAGTATTATTATTAGTTTATTTAGTTTAAGGCTTATTATTAATAAGGATTATATTAACTCTAGCTCTCTTATTAATCTCGGCCTAATAGGCTTTTCCTTAGTTTTATTTATTAACTTAAATTATATTTATGCCCTAGGGCTTTTAATTAAATAGTCTTTATATCTCTTTAATAATATATAGGGCTAGCTTAATATAAGTAATTTATTTAATATTATTAATAATATCTTAATAATCTTTAAGTATTTTTTTTCTAAGCTATAATAATAATATAAAAAGCTTATTAATAATAATAGAAATCTTCTTAATTTAATATTTATTTCTTAATTCTTATAAAATAAAAACCTATTTCTCCTTAAGTATTTAAAACCTTTAGTTTTTTTTTTTATTAATAGCTATAGGCTTTTTTACTAAGATAAATTTTTAAATTAGCTATATTACTTTTTAAACCTTAATAATATTTTTAATATAAACTCTTTTTTTTATATTTATATTAATAATAATTATAATTATAATAAGTACCTAAGGTATTTTTAATTAATCTAAGGGCAAAGAGTTTTTATTAATTAAGATTATATTAATAATAATCCTTAATAATAAGTTTTAATTATCTAAGATATCTTAATTACTTTTTATAATATCTATAAGTAATTAATTAAATCCTTTAAGGGACTTATATTATAGTTAATAGAGGCTTATAGCTTTAGGGTTTTTTTATATAAAATTATTAATTATTATATTCTTTTATTATATTAGTTTAAAATTAATTCTAATATAATTATATTATTTTATTTATCTAATTAGGTAAAATATATCTAATTTTAAGAAATAACTTAGCTAATTATAAATTAGCTTTTTAATTTTAAATTTCTTAAAGATATAAACTAGATTTAATAATAATATCTTATTATTTCTTCTAAGAAAGGTAATTTTACCCTAGGGGTTATAGCTTATAATTTTATTACTTTTATTATAAGTAAAGTTAAAGTAATTATTTAAAAAGTAATTTCACTTAATATAATATTAATATATTAAGTTATTCTAATAAAGGCTTTACTTAGACTTATATATTATATTTATATAGAAATTCTAATAATCTTATATTTAATTAATTAATATAGTATTTATCTTAAAGGGCTAAGGTATTCCTAAGGCTACTTACTTATTATATTTCCTTTTAATAATTTATATAAACTAAAGCTATAATTCTTAACCTTTTATAATATTAATTATAAGTTAATTTAGTTATATAGTTAATTAGTTTATCTTTAAGCTAAAGGGCTCTTTAGGATTTTTCTTAAGGATCTTTAGGGCTTTTATTATTTTTACTAAGGGGCTTAGGCTCCTTAGACGGGTTAAGGCCTAAGTAATTTAATAAGTATTATTTTTAGTCTAAGAATAATAAGTCTTTTTAATTTTAATTTTATTATTATAATACTATTTAATTATTTAAGTAAGTTTATAATACTTTATAGTTATAATATTATAGATATTTTTATTATATTTCTTATAAATATTTTTAATAATTTTTTCTAAAAGTATTTTATAAATAGCCTAAGACTAGGCCTTAGATTCCTTTTAGTTATTATTAACCTACCTAAAGAGGTATTAGTATTTATTTAATTATTTAATAATAATATAGAAATCTACCTTTAATTAGGTCTTATTAAGTATTTCTAGTTTTTCTTTAATAATCTTAGATTAATTAAAGTCTTTATTTATAAAGGATTCTTTTAGATTCTCTTAAGTAATTATTTATTTAAGCTTATTTATAGCTTATTAGACTTTTTTCTTAATTTCTAAGTTAAAATATAACTTAAAAAATACCTTTTTTTTATCTTTAGGGATATTTATAAGGTTAGCTTATTAATTAAAAACCTATAGGTATTTAATTATATTTTTCTCTTTAAATAAAAAAAAAATTAAGTAAAATAATAAAAAAGGGATTAATTAATCCTTTAGTTAAAAGTTATACTAAGAGCTTAATAACCTTATTATTACTTTTAGTAGCTTTATTACTTTTTACTTTTATATTCTAGCTAATATTAGATTTATACCTATAATTAATAGATTTATTATTTTAGGTTATTTTTATAATTAAAATAATAATATTTATAATATTAGGTATTTAATAAGATAATTTCTAAGAGCTTAAGTCTTTTATATTTAAATCTTTTTATTAAGGAAAATAAAAAAGGTATATAATAAGTATTTTCTTAAATATTATAAAAATAAGAATAAGGGCTATAAGGGTCTTATTTCTTATAATTACCTAAACTAGGATTTTAATAACTAAGACTTTTTATTATTACTTAGTAAGGATATCCTTAGGTAAATTAAGAAAGACTAAATTACTTATCTTATTAAGAAATAATACTTTTTATATTAGCTATAAGTTAATAATATTTTTTTTTTTTATTTATTATAAGTAAATTCTTTTATTTTCTTATATTTATTTTTTATAAGATATAAAAAGGATTTATTTTAATCTTAGTCCCTAGGGGAAAATTTAATTAAATAATTTTATTAAATCTAAATTAAAAAAAAGTAAAATTTATTTATAATTAATATTCCTTGCGACTAAATAACTTTTTAGGGTTTTTTTAATTACTTATTTCTTAATTTTTATATTAATTTTTAATGCCTTATGCCTTTTAACTTAGTAATAATAATTATATTTATAATTTATTAATTAATTATATAAAAGTATATTTTTTTATTTAATTAATTAAATTACCTTTAATAATATATTTTAATTATTATTAAAGTAAAAATATTAAATATTTTATATAGGGGTATTAGATTTATTAGAGAAATAAAATATATTAATTATAGCTAAAACTTTTAATATAATTTTCTTTTAATAACTTTTAAAATAAGGATCTTATATATTTTTCTTATAAACTAAATACTATATAAAATAATAGGGGCAAATAATTAATTAATAATAATAAAGATCTTCTTAAGAAAAAAAAGCTTAAAGCTCCTTATTTTTAGTCTAATTACTAAAGAAGATAATAATAATAGTTAAAGGTCTCAGGCCTTTAACTCTTTTTCTATATATAAGAAATTACCCAATAGCCCAAAACGGCTTAGCACCTATTTCCCCCAACTCAATATCATAGGTGCTAACTTCGCTCATTTATTACCAGACTCTATATAACTTCGCTATTAATAAAGCCTAGCAATAAGGCCCGAACAGGCTCGTAGGCGGGTAACTTAACTAGAGAGACAAGGATATCACGCCAGGCATCCTTAAATATCATCGGCCAGCCAATGCGGCGCATCTAGTTAGTAAGAAGGGCAAAAAATACCAGCGGCGACCTCTTATCTAACTACTAATTACTACTGTTACTACCTGCTAATAATCGCGCATGCTCTTTAGCAAATAGCTTCTATATAAAATCCTTAATAATATTAGAGCTCGCCACAAGGAGGGCACTACTATTAAGGGGGCCACGCCGGGGATAGATTACATATGCCTCTACCCAGATTTTTATATGAGTGCACCATACGAGTCAGAGTAGTATTTATAGATCTATTGCAGGTTTAGCATATCTTATATCATAGCCTCGTCTCATCGAATATAATAAGGATAAGGAAGGACAAAGACAAGAAAGCAGAGTTAAATTACGCACTGATCTATTCTCTATCTTAAGATCATCATTCATCTTGACTAACCACCCTCGTATCCGACAGTAGTATGCCATAGCATTGAATGCAATGATAAGTAATTTCTTTCTGATTGATATGCAGGTCAATTAGAGCTGAAAACTTGGCTCTAGGCGCACTTGGTTAGTGTCAACAAGCGCAGCTATGAATCATGTGGTTAGTTCCATACTGGCTCTGATTGGTGTTGAGTCGCAAAAACCTTCTGTGGCGATACTACCTCCCTATCGAGGCAGGTCTTTCCGACTCATGAAGAGCTCCGAGTTTTGAACTTGGCGTCGCCTCCCAGGGAGGATCGACACGTTCTTTCCGGGCACTACAGCTGGGACTCATGTTTCGGCTGCCCCATATGGTCCGCCCCCATGGCACTGGCAAAGGCTCACTGGGTGGACCTGGCCACCGGGGCCCCAAAGGGGCAAGGCTTCTGTTTTGAACGTGTCAGGCAGTGGCCCTCGCTTAGAGCGAATCTTTCTCACCGTTTCGGGGCTAGCCTTCCATTTAGATAGGGCTGGGGGAGAGAGAGGAGCTTGCCTCCGGACCGCATGCGGTCCGATGAAGAAATATTGAGACCAACTAAAGCCGGAAGTGGAAAAAAAAAATAAAAAATAAAAAATAAAAAAAAAAAGATAGAGAAGACGCTAGAATAACCGTTTTTTGTTTTCCAGCGGGCTAGCCTGAGGCTGACTTGGGCGGCCCGAACTAACGTTGGGCTAGCTTGTGCTTGGCTGGCGACGAAACGCCCAAAGCTGACTCGCGGGGCGGGCGCCGGTGCAGCATTAGACACCCGCGCTGTTAACTCGGCGGAATACGAGTTAGCGACCGTTTGAGCTACCTCCGGATCATGAGTTGGGCCCCTGGCAAGGTGCCCTGGCAACATAGGGGAGGCGGATGAGGTGACCGATAGAGACCTGTTCGTCCGCTGTCTGTGTGTATCTGCACGTTTGATGTGAACTGCCGACTTGGCGCTACTCTTCTCGAACGTTGCACCAGGAAACTCTCGAGGTATCTTGGAACAGTCCTCCGGGTTTCTGACACGACCAGAGATTCATCGCCAAACACAAAATTTCCCAATCTGTATGATTGCGGCTCACAGGAAGTGACCTAGTCAAACGGCCCCGACAGTTCGCATACACTTGGCCACCTTTATAAACCGATACCACCTCGGAAGCTCGGCTTTCAAGAAGATCCCGATGGCAATGCTACATACTCTGTCCATTCACATTGGGGCTCCAGAGTCCCCTGACTGGGGTAGGGGTCTTGCATCGCGGAACGGCTATCTCCTCGACTGTGTCAAGGCTCTATTACGTATAACGTCCCAACGCCCCACTAACCCCACGTACCTCGACTCTACGTGAGGAAACCTATATACGCACGGCAATTAGTAAGTGAATAAAAGTAACGAGGGGCTTTATTGTATAGCTTGAAGACCGCAAGGACTTCAGTCACAGGGTAAGATGGGTGGGAAATGATGTACTTATCAACCTTCGCGAATTCATTGGTCAGTTATCCCTGTAGTGACCCAGCTGGAGCCTTAACACAATCGAGGGGATAATACACCAGAACCGGCCTAGTAGCCCGCGGGGATTGAGATTTTGTATCCATTAATTTTCTTTTGGTCTCCATTATTAACTTGGAACAACCCTTGACAGGATCTATCCGCGCACAAACGTCTCCGATTGCGTGCCCCCTCTTTCCTCCCCCCTCTCCCCTCTAAAACGAGATGCTACCAAGTCCCGGTAGATCATTGCTAGATGCGTAAGACCTAGTTTGGTCCACAAAGGGTGGATGTTGGCCGGAAAGTCAAGATGAACTTCCTGGGGGCAATGCACGTCTGTCAGAGTTTTATTGCTTAAAGACCAACTGCATAATCACACTGCGCAAGCTTACCGTGTTCCTGGGATTTTGTTTCTTTCTTTCTCGCCTTTCTTTCTTATTTTCTTTTTCCGCCAGCCGTGTGTTCCTTTTCGTCGAAACATAGATGCCGGGCTTTTTGGTGCCGAACCACTACAAGGTGGTCGCGCCCAGCCTCAATGACTTGTTGGTCGCCAGCATCATCTGGGGCTTTACGCTGGCTACGGGCATGTTCTCTGGCCACAAGGCCATCAAGCAGACATATGCGCAATGGAAGCGCTCGGGACGCGCCAAGCCATATGTCATTATGGTTTGGGCTGAGTGGCTTGTTTCGATCATCATTAGTGTGCTGTCATGGTGTTTCCTGCGAGGATTTATTGAGCCAAGGTGAGTACCGAAACTCTATTCATTCTGTCTAAATGTGACAACTGACGATGCCAAATGTGATCAGCTTCTGGATCTACTTCACTTTCTGTACGACCAACCCGCGCGCAGATCGATCGATTGAAGAATGCTAATCGTGACATGGGCAGTGGCTCTCTGGGTCGTTCAGATTCAATGCATCTGCGGCATCATCATCAACCGAATATCGCTCCTCATGGTGGACCGTCGGGACGGAGCAAAGATTCGCTGGGCGACCGCCATCCTGCTCGGCCTCATCAACATCAGCGTCTTTGTCATCTGGATCCCCGCGCAGCTGCAGATCTCGTCGACATGGATCAACGTTAACCACATCTACGACCGCATCGAGAAGGGCCTGTTCCTTATCATTGACGCCGCTCTGCACAGCTACTTCATGTATCTGATCCGCGTCAAGCTGATCTCCAACGGCTTGGACAAGTACAAGCCACTGCTACGCTTCAACTTTGCCATGGTTGCAGTGTCAATGAGTCTCGATGTAAGGCTTCAGCTCCCACGTGCGAAAGGATCAAGCTAATCTCGTCGCGTTAAGGTTATCCTCATTGGCAGCATGTCGATTGGCAATGGCTTCATGTAGGCACCGAATCTCTCCGATTTACTGTTCCACCACTAACGGAAATGATGCAGTTACGTCCAGTTCCACCCGCTGGTCTACATGCTCAAGCTGCATATTGAGCTCAACATTTCTTCTCTCATCGTCAAGGTCGTCCGCGCGACCGGCGACAACAGCTCGTACCAGAACGACTACTACAACCAGGGCACCGAGCTGCAGTCCAAGCCCATGGGTGGCGGCACAAATGGAAATGCAGCCTCCAACAAGGGTCGATCGGGCACAAATACCGGCCCGTTGTTCTCGAGCACAAACGAAGCACGCATCGACACAGACGGAGATGGCCTGAGCAGGGCAAACATGTCCCGGGGTATCACCAAGATCATCCAGACGCAGGTGACGGTGTCGTCACGACAGCGCGAGGACGACGACGGGAGCTCGCAGTCGTCGACACGGCAGTTGAAGGGAGACGGGAACATGTACCGCGATCCATTCCCGTGAAACCACGTGTAACTGGAAACGATAATCTTTGTCTCGGGAACGGCAATAATGGCTGGACTCTGGAAATTATACCATGAAGCAAATGCATTGGAACCCACATTATTATGAGAAGCGTATAAAATTCATAGACATAATTTTTTTTCCAATTCTCAGACCAGGCCCGGCCAACTAGAATGCGCAATCCATCTTCACCGACCTTCTTCGGTCACTAGAACGACCGAGTCAGAAATCTGTTACGCCAGCGCTACGACCAGCCTGCCAACCTGCAATGTAACCGTCACATAGTGCTCCCCCTGCTATTGCTGCCTTGGCTCCTGTGGAAAAGGCCTCAGCCTGAACTCAATGGATGGGGCTCTAGACGGAGGGCTTGACATGTCGCACCAGGCACAGCGAAAGACGGCCCCCGACTAAAGCAATCCAGAACGCAGAGATCAGCGCTGTTGGTTGCTGCTCCGGTGGAGTTTGTCTGTCTCATCCATGATCGCCAATAATTTCGCCCAAGTGGTTCTTCGGGGCCCGGGAATGGGCCTCCGTAATCCCCGGGCCCCACGGAGCACCACACAAGTACGAGTCGTCCTCACTGGCCTCTCCGTCGGATCCAATCCCAACCAACCACTCGCTCCGCAGACCATATGTAAAACGCTTACCGATGCTACCCCAAAACCCCGGCTTCTTCTCAGAGGGACCACTACTCAGCCCCTCCACAAGCGGAACCGTTCGCCCCCTCAAAATAAGGGAGCAACGCAAGGGTCTCACAGAACGAGAACGGGACCGGAGGTAAGACCAGGAATGGATACTCGCACGACCGACTCAGACGACGCATGCAAGGGTGGGAGACGAGGCAGATGCATATAACTTACAGGAGCCTCGTGAGGGGGAGACAAGAAACTACCACACAACCCCCAAGGAATACTCAACTCTGAAATTCTGATCTACATAGCAGAGACGCGTATTAACCATGGGTCTCTACACTAAGCTTGCCGAGAACATTGACGAGGTCGACGTCATCATCGCCGGAGGTAATCCTCGTCTCTTACCCCAATTACGGTCCCTCAGTAAGCTGACCCTTCCACAGGTGGCACGGCAGCTTGCGTCGTAGCTGGTCGTCTAGCAGAGGCGGACCCCAGCCTGTCCATTCTCCTCATCGAGGGAGGTCCGGATAACAAGGGTGTTGCCAACATTGAGCACCCCGTCTTCTTCCTGGACCATCTCCTGCCCACTTCCAAGACAACAATCTTCTACAAGGGAAACAAGTCTGAGAAGCTCGCCGGACGAGAATGCATTGTTCCCTCAGGTGGTACGCTTGGCGGTGGTTCATCCATCAACTTTATGATGTACACTCGGGCACAGCGCGAGGACTTTGATTCATGGAAGACACCCGGATGGTCAGCCGATGAGATCCTGCCTTTCCTCAAGAAGGTGCACCATTACTTGTTCATGGCCATGAAGATCCTTTATATTAATACTTCCCTAGCTCGAGACATATCATGGCCGAGGTGACCCCTCTGTGCACGGTCATGACGGCCCCGTCCACATCAGTGACGGTACATTCCGGTCTACCGGTTCGGAGAGCGACTTCATCAAGGCTGCATCCCAAGTCGGCTGGCCCGAGATCCAGGACCTGCAGTCGCTAGACCACAACAACGGTTACGAGCGCTGGCTTCGCTCTGTCTCTACGGAGGGCAAGCGACAAGACACTGCCACCGTCTATGTCCACGACAAGCTCACCGACACCAAGTACCCCAACCTATATGTGCTGGTCGAGTCTAAGGTCGTCCGAGTGCTTCTTGATGATAATAAGCGCGCTGTTGGTGTCGAGTACACACCTAACCCTGCCTTTCAGGCTGAGATTGGCCCTACTCAACATCCGAAGTTGACTATTAAGGCCCGCAAGCTTGTCGTTGTGTCATGTGGTGCCTGTGGTACGCCACCCGTACTTGAGCGATCTGGTCTTGGCGACCCCAGGATTCTTGAGAGGGCCGGCATTCCTGTTAAGGTCGACTTGCCAGGCGTTGGCCACGAGTACCAGGATCATCAGTTGATTTTATATCCTTACAAGACCAGTCTCCAGCCCCACGAGACCATTGACAGAGTTCTTCGACACCCCGAGAAGCGCCAGGAGCTTATCGACTCAAAGGATAAGGTCCTAGGCTGGAACTCGATTGATATCTCCTCCAAGCTCCGACCTACGGATGCTGAGGTTGCAGCTTTGGGTCCCGACTTTCAAAAGGCATGGGACAAGGACTTTAAGAACGCTCCCAACAGGCCCATCATGCTGATGGGTCTTGTTTCTTGGTAAGTTGTCTCATAGAAATCATAGAAGCAAAGCTAACCAGAGAACAGCTTCTTGGGTGACCCCTCCAGTGTGCCAGAGGAGCAGTACGTTACCGTGGGAAACTACACAGCGTACCCCTACTCCCGTGGTCACATACACATTACAGGACCGAATATCAACGACCCCTTGGACTTTGACGTCGGCTACCTCAACGACGAGAACGACATTGATCTCAAGAAGCAGGTCTGGGCTTATAAGAAGTCCCGAGAGATTATGCGCCGCACCGAGATGTACCGCGGTGAAATCGCCCCCGGCCACCCGACCTTCCCCGAAGGCTCCCCAGCTGCGTGTGTGGACCTTAAGCAGTCGCTCTCTAACGTTAAGGACGTTGAGTATTCTGCCGAGGACGACAAGGCTATTGAGCAATGGGTGCGTGAGAACGTTGGAACTACATGGCACTCCATCGCCACCTGCCGGATGGCTCCCCGCGACGAGTTCGGCGTTGTTGATGAGCGTCTGAACGTGTGGGGAACAAAGGGTCTCAAGCTTGCTGATTTGAGCATCGCCCCGGCTAACGTCGGTGCCAACACAAATAACACGGCTATTATGATCGGTGAGAAGGCGGCGGATATCATCATCAAGGATCTGGGACTTGGACAGTAGATCATTATGAGTAGCAAGCGTTGTCTACATAGCATTTGAAATTTGGAAAAGCACCAGGCTGGCTTGAAGCCTTTGTGAATTAAACATCTCTCCCAAACCATGAATTGATGCGAATAGTGTGATATCAAGCCATTCTCAATATTAGTTGGTTATTAGTTATACGGGTGCCCGACTACATCAGGACAACCGTCACAACGACAGACACAGAGAGCCCAACAAAACTAACCAGACTCATCGACGCAGCAGAGTCATCATCTTCACCGCTACTAGCACCACTGCCAGAAGATTCAGCAGACCACTCCGTCTTGTTCCACTCCCCATATGTCAAATTCGGTCCCAAACGCGCCGTTAAGTCAAAGTCCGCAACAGTAACCTTCGTGGTACTATTTTTTCCATCCCAGCAATGCTTCTCAAAGCGCTTTTGACATTGAGAAGGTAGCTTCATGCTCAAACGCTCTAGACTTCCCTTGATAGTTGCGCAAGCGAGACAGGCTGGCCAGTTTTCATCGACGGTGCCATTGCCGTATGCAGCGATCTAGAAGGCGTTCTCGAGGGCAATCTTAACCTGCTCGTCTGTGAATTCTGTCTGCTAGTAGGAGTAGTTTAAGTACCCAGTCCACGGAGCGTTAGGGAGATAAAGCACCAGAGCCGTATTCCTTATGGCGTTGCAACTAAAACAGATTGGTTATTTGGTGAGGTTTTGGATTAACATGATGTTGACGTCTGGAATTTGGGGGAAGGGGATGTTGCCTTCAGATGCAGCAAGGGCAGACTCTGCAGAGAGGTTAACTTGTAGATCCGAAAGACTGGCAGATGAACGTACTGATCAAATTTCTTCCATTGACCCATGAGTTTGCAGCATCGGATGAGGCTTCATATATAATGATCAAGTCCACCTTGCGGTTAGGAATGATGAGTGGAAGGATAGGGTTGCTTTCGCCTAAGAGACTACCATCGACCTAAATCGTGTTAGCAGTGATCCTCAAATACCTATTATGACTTATAAGCAAGAGGTAGTTGTAAAGCAGATGAGGTGTGTTTCAAGCTGTTGTTCATCTAGTTGCTTTGCTGCGTTGTGTAACGTGACATGGGGTATCATGCCTTGATTTGTGGCAATTATTATGGCTGTCGTTTTGTTGGTCTGATCTATCGTCTAGAGGTCCAGGATAGTCGGAAGAAACCGGCAATGAAATGTTGAGCGAGTTGGGCTATTTTCCAGGGTAGCTCTGATTCTCTACTTGCTGCGTTATTGAGACTGATAACCATCAGAGTATACCAGTACAGTACACCATCCAAGCCTCTGATCGGTGCAGGCATACCTAAGCATCCCAACGGTAAAGGGAAACACTAATGCAACCCTCAGCAGCATCGCCAGAGGCTTCACCGGACTTCTCAACCCCATCCACCATGACGCCTCTCGGCCCTTCCCGCCCGTCAGGACATCTGCTTTCGGCCTTTTCTCCTCCGCCCTCCTCATTCAAGTCAACATCTCGCCCTTTCATCCAGACATAAAAGAAGCATTCCCTGCCCCCTTTCCCTTCCCATTCAGCAACCTCATTCACTCACAACATCAATCTTTCTAAATCACGGTCTTTCCAACAAGATGCTTCCAAAGCTTGGCCTCACCCTTTCCGCTCTCGCCGCCTGCGGTGCTGAGGCTGGCATAATCGTCGAGCCAAAGAAGTACTACAAACACAAGTGCGACCCCGTCAGCCTCGTCGAGAATCCCTCCTTCAACGACGAAGGGAGCAGCGGCAATGTTGATGAATCGTCCTGGGTTTTACCAGCCCTCCTCAGGTCCGTCTCGAGGACGACCCTCCCATCGCTCTTAGGGTTAGAGATGCCTTGTCCTCGCGATCTTGGCAGGCCTGTAACCCGACAATATCCGCCACTCATACCCCAGAATGCTAGACAAGCCCCTGATGAGTTCACTTAGAACCCTCGGAAAGCATTCCATAACCCCATGTGGGCAAGGATGCATCTCCGAGTGCGGATGTGCAGCTGGGGGTGGGGATAGGGGTGTGGTTTGGGTACTATGTCAACATCGGGCGGAGACTAAGAATCATGAACACATGTTCAAATTTGCGTGCGAACCTTGCCATTACGTACACTCTTTTCCTCTTTGCTCTGACTGGCAAAAGAATGGTCCGTTCTCTTAAGATCTAATATTGCCATCTGTCGTTGTTCAGAGAGTCTAATCTCAGGTTTCTAGCGTGGTAGGCCATCTATGGTGAACAACATTTCTTATAGGAATTAACACCTTCCCACGTGTCTTTCTTAACAACCAGCAATACAGATCGCCTCTAAAGAAAATCAATTAAACCTCGCCCTCCAGGATATGGAAAACGATGCGCATCTTACTGCTAAGCGTGCCGCTAAAATCAACAATATCCCTCGAACGACCCTCCGCCGCTGTCAAAAGGGAACCCCGTTCATCGTGGTTTCGGGCAAGTCCCATTTCTCCAAATAGTATTAAGATAAACCCTTCCGATAGCGCTGGGAAGGGATCGGGTCGCCAGCCGTTATTCAGCACCGACGGCTCACCTGGAGGGTGAACTTGTCGTCGGAAGCACCTTGGTTCCACCGCCGTGGCATCTGACGTGCCTGAGTTGCTGTGTAAGAATGCACCGGCTCTCGTGTCTCAAATATAAAGGTGAGGGCCTGGGTGTCTTATTTCGTTTGCAGCGGCTTCTTGCGAAATGCCAATAGCGGCCCCCGGCCCCCCAGCACCGATAGGATCGCCATCTACAGAGACCATCTTGCGCTTCAGTGCCCAGAGTTAATCGGCCCTTTGCAAGGTTGGGCTACTGCACATGTTGAATAAGGGCTTAACATCGTTGTTTGAGCAGGCAATTGGGCCGTCGGAGTGAATGTGGATGCCCCCGTCGGCAATTGGAGCCCTCTGAAACTTGATCCTAATACCGCTTAAGTCCGAAGCCGAGTATCAAGAGTTATGTCGGACTTGAATGAACAAACAAGTCTAGGCCCGGATGGGGCCGTAAAAGTTTTCGGCTTCAATGGTATTTATACTCCCAGCTTGCTCCTGTTGTCGGCTCAATGCTATTTCACTGACCTGTTAAATTCTATACTGCTCTGTTAAACCTACGCAACACCATGGAGTCATTTACATTCCCCCTTCCGAATGGAGGAACGATTGTAGGCGTTCACAGCATACCCCCACGTTCCAAGTCTTCCGTCGAGTACCGCCCTCTGGTCGTTGGCCTCCATGGTGGCATGTACGAATGCCACTACTTCGATGCCGACTCCAAGCACACCGCGTCCATCTCGAGCAACGCCTAGGGGGTCTCGTTCGTATCTATCGATCGGCCTGTTACGGAGGAACTTCTTCATTCCTACCTGTACCGGAAGGATCCGACTTTTTTACGGAGTCTGCCAACTGGTTGCACAAATACATCCGGCCGACCCTTTGGTCTAAGATCGGAATCCCGAACGGATGCAACTGCATCATGCTGTGTTGCCACAGTCTCGGTGCGATGTATGGAGTCGCTACAGTGGCGCTACGTAGTCAGGAAGGGACACAATTATACCCGCTCGGGGGGCTCATATGTTCCGGCATCGGCGATGTTTGGGAGTCTCACATGTATGAAAGCGCGGTCCGCGAACCATACGACGGTCTGGGAAAGAAAGGGATTCCTCTCGAAACGAAAGACAAGATTATGTTTCGGCCGGGAACCGTGCACCCAGACATCCTGAAGTACTCGGAATAGCTCGATTCTCCAGCCCCGCTGGCCGAGCTTGCGAGTTTACCTGCCACATGGCTACGGAATTGGAAGAATCAATGGGCTTCACATGTCAAAGCACCAGTCATGTTCGCCATGGTGGAGCAGGAACCGTTCTTCGTTGTTTCGGAGGAACGGTTGAAGGCGTGTGTAGAGGCATTTTCTAGTAGCCGGCGCGTCGACAGCAGCCTTGTGTATGGTGCACCTCACTGCATGGAGTTGAGTTACTGGGCACAGTGATGGTACGCGAGGTCCTTCAGGTTTGCGAGGGAGTGTTCGGCGCGTACGGGGCTATTGAGTGCGAGCAAATAGAAGTCCATTCTGTCAGGATTAAGAAAATAGGTATAAAACCTTCACTCATCCCCTTTCTCGATGGCAAACCTCGAGCTTCTTTTGCCGTATCAAGAACCTATAGGTATCAGACTGTTCCATGACCATTACACAACCATATAAGTCTCTACCTTAACACCCCGTGTGTTGCAATCAGTTTTGCTCATTGGAGGATGTATTAGATCAATAACGTACTCCATAAGCGAGTAGTTTACTTCATTCGAACTCCGCGTCCTATACTAGAATTCTCCAGACCTTAACTCTGACCTTGAGTGCGATTGAGCGCTTTTATTAGGGGGTGAGACACCTGTGACATTTCGATTACTAAAGTAGTCTAACAAAAGTCGCGTGGCATGAGAGGATATATCACTCGGAGTTCTGACCGACCAATTACTTCGGCATCACGATATTCCCGACGCATAGGTGCCAGTATCAGAGGTAGGGACACATACCTGTATAGCTGCTTCTTGCTCCTTCAAGGGCAGGATGCTTCCACAGCTCAAAAGAACACAGTTCTTTTTCACATCATGATATCGCTACCCGATATCAACACAGCTGCCTACAACTGTCACTTGCTGATGTTTTGCGTCACCCTGTCATTTTAACATGACTCGCTAATCAGCTTCACGCTAGCCATGCCCTCAAAACCCGCTCCACAGAACTAACTTCCACTTGCTAATAACGGGTGCAATGTTGATGCTATTCGTACAAAGTAAACAAACTCTATGAAATATCTGCCGAGTCTAGTATAACAACTCCATCAATGCCGGCATAAAAAGCCCATTCCATTTCTTACCCAACGACCGGTCATCGCTTCTTCCCTGTCCCCGAATTCGTCATATCCACAAGACTTATCTCATCACTTTCGCTATACTGCACAGTGTAACTCTTCTGGAAAACGATCCCAGAACTCTCAGCCCCCTGCTCCGAGTTCGGTCTCTCAGTACTCGTACTGACCGTGCCAACAGTCCGTCCCTGAGTCCCCGCCGTCTTGGACCGCACTCCGCTCCCGTACTGGTAATAATGATTGCCCTTGCTGCGCTGTGTCGTACCGGCGAGTACGGGGAACAGCTTGACGAGCACCATCCGGAGCTGCGGGAGGCAGGCGCACATGATTCCCACGCAGATCTCGATGGTCGACCAGACAGAGACGTCGTAGAACTCCCACGTCTTGTTGGGCGATGTACCAAACGTGACGAGTGCCTGAAGGCGGAGGATGCTGACGACCGTGACGCTGCGAGTGGTCAGTAACTTGATGCGCAGTGACACTGATTGACTTACAGTGTTCCCACGCAAAACATGAGAGCTACCCCAGCCTTCTTCTTCCAGTGCAACTTCAGACTGCGCAGCTGCCAAAGGGGGATGGCCAGAATCCACAGGTCCAGCGCAATGCTCATGCTCGCGTTCGACCAAGTTATAGCATTCGCATCGGCGCAAGTCCCTTTATGCATGCCATCCCACTGCTTCCAAAAGTAGGGAATCGGGCGACACTGGAAAATAGCTGTAAAGACGAACGCGACGCCCCAGGCGCTGGTGAAGATGAAGGTGATCCAGAGCACGCGCTGGACTTCCCTCGCGGGGAAGATACGCATGTAGAAGGTAATTATGGATAGCTTCACCAGCGCCGTCTGTAAAAAGTATAGCCAGGCCATGATGTAAAAGTACGACAGGACCTTTGTGATCTGCGTCGACGTCAGGGTCCAGATATCTCTGCCCAGGCCATTGACCGTCGTGCCCTTTGCCGTGATGACGGCACTGGGAATGCAGGCGACCATGGTTGCGAGGACAAACCAGTCGTCCATGCCGAGGTCCAGGCTAGCGATGAAGATCTTGTAGCCGAATCGGATCGCGACGAAGGCTGCCGCGAGGGCGGCCATGATGTTGGAGATGACGACGTATTCTTGCGAGCGGTCGCGAACCGGCGCGCCGCAGTTGGTCAGGCTGGAGTTTCTCGTCACTAGCCGAGGGTCAGCATCGTTCGAGCAGCAGGCGGAGACGGGCGACGTACTCAGTGATTCTGGTATTGTACAGCTTACGGTGACGCAGACTGTGACGTTCTGCTGAAACTGCTCGTTGGTGCAGATACATGTCTGGTTCTTGGGGGCGCACAACCCGCCTGCGAAAGCGGTGATGATGCATCCTGCCTTGCAAGCTGTCAGCTGCCGCCTATGCACAAGACAAACTTCAACGACTTACTGCACAATCCGGATACCCAGGTAAACTTGGAGTCGTCGAGCTCTGCGCCTGAACTGGCGAGACAGCCAGAAGCAAGAACCCAAACGTCATCAGATGACGCAGAGAATTCATGGCTGTGGTACGGACGGGTCCTCAGCAGGCTCAACTCTGGGCAGACGACGATCACCAGAAATTGAGATGGGAAACATCGGGACTGCCGGAGGATTTGTAACCCGTTCGTATCCTCCTAAAACCCACATGGCGGCTCCAACCAAACTGTCACATCTTTCCGGCGTCGGTGTTGGGACTAGGAACGGTGGGAGGGTGAATGGACGGCTCCCGCAGCTTCCAAGACGATGGCAGAATCATCTGATGCACCGGCGTGGCGAGCTGTCGGTTGTTCTCCTTCTTCACTGGGAAATACGCTTTACAGTTTGGATCCGTTTGGAGTAGCATCAGTCATACTACGCAGGCGGTGCTATTCCGCCCTGTCGATAGTATCCGAGCGTTGGGTAACTTCAGTTGGTTCGACGTAGCACTCCCTGTCAGGGTACATTTGGCTGCTCGGCGCTGGGGCTAAGCTAAGCCCAACTCCGACGTTCGTCCGCTTCTCTAAACGTCGGGAGTGTCATCTTGGAAGGAGACCCGACCGATTGGCCGCCATGCGCACCGCCATGAACGGCTCTTAGTGCCTTGGCGGGAGTGCCAAAGTGTTCGGGAGCGAAGGGCGGGAGTCAAATCCCTCATGAGCTTAAATGCTGCGATATAGCCCGGACGGGAATGAGTTAATGCCCATGGGGTCAATATTAATAGCCCCGCCCAAAAGCACGCGTTATCTCCGCCGGCTTCCCCGGAAGGAAAAAAAAATCACGTTGTTCAAGATGGGCATCTAGATCCATCCCTTAACTCTGCAGGGAAAAGTCTGCGGTAAGTGGAGGTGATTGTCACCAGGATATGGGGCGCTCAGGGGTAAAGTACAACCTCAGCCGAAGCTATATCGGGAACCAGCCCGGACTCCGACATGCCCCCGCTGCGGCTGCACGAAAGGCATGAGCCAGGATAGGAAGCTGAAAGCCCCCGTTGCCGTTATAGCAGACGTCGGTCCGGGCTGGGCTATGTTGGCGCTTTCGCCGCATTTGGGAACCTCGTCCGTCGACTATTTGACAGAGTCTGCCGGTGCGACGCTACGGAGGGTATGCTTCTTTTCTGGAAGATCACCCGAACGCCATTGTGCGCCACGTGCCTCGGCATCCCGAGCGTCGTCGTCGAAAGGGGATGCATATGAATACAACTGAACGGTTTCTTAAATGCAGCCAGTGCAGTCCAAGCAACGCCACGGTCCACGGACATTGAGTTCTCCATTGGCGAGGAACAATCTCGTTAGCCCGCTCCATTCAAACATGAAGACCTCCGTACTCTTCGCTGCGGCCTTGACTGCTGCCCACTGGGCGTCGGCAACCTACTCCTCGAGCTGCCGGTGTCTTCCAGGAGATTCCTGCTGGCCTTCCAAGAGTGCCTGGGCTCAGCTGAACTCGACCGTCGGTGGCAGACTGGTCGCCACTGAGCCCATTGGTTCGCCCTGCCATGATCCCACATACGACGCGGAGGCTTGTGCGGAGCTACAGGCGCAGTGGGAGAACCCCTTGACCCAGTATGGCCTAGCTACTCACCCTCAGACTGAAGGCACAAAGCTAACTGAGAATTAGCATCCCGTCCTCGTCTTCAATCATGCAGACGTATTTTGCCAACCAGAGCTGCGATCCGTTTACAGATAGAACTGTACCTTGCAAGCTCGGCAACTATGTCAGCTATGCCGTTGACGTCAGGAAGACTGCGGATATCGCTGCTGCACTGAGGTTTGCAAAGTCCAAGAACGTCCGGGTAGTCATCCGCAACACGGGTCACGAGTGAGTCCCCCCATAGTCGCAATCTTGTTGGAAATTGCTAACTTGGCTTAGTTTCCTTGGCCGATCCACTGGTGCAGGTGCCCTCGCCATCTGGACCCAGTCCCTCAAGACCATCGAGTTCAGCGAATGGTCTGACGACTACTACAACGGCCCAGCCGTGACAGTTGGCGCCGGTGTAGTAGGCTACGAGGTCCTCGAGGCCGCCCACGCAAAGGGCTTCACCGTCGTCAACGGCGAGTGCGCAACCGTCGGTCTTGCAGGTGGCTTCACCCAGGGAGGTGGCCACTCCGCACTGAGCACACAATTCGGTCTCGGAGCCGATCAGACCCTCTCCTTCACCGTCGTCACTGCTGATGGACGTACGGTCGTCGCGTCTCCTACCCAGAACGCTGATCTCTACTGGGCTCTGAGCGGCGGCGGCGGCGGAACCTTCGGGGTCGTCGTCAGCATGACGGTCAAGGTGTACAAGTCGCAGAATGTTGGTGGCGCGGCGTTCCAGCTCCTTGCGCCTACGACCACGCCTGAGAAGTTCCAGGCTGTCGTGGCCAAGTTCTACGAGCTGCTTCCTGCCATGACGGATAAGGGAGCCATGGTTGTGTTCTACAATAACCAGCAGATGCTCGTTGTTAAGCCCTTGACTGTGTGGAACTCTACCGCGGCGTACGTGCGCGACGTTGTCCTCGCGCCCTTCACCGCAGTCGTCAAGGAGATTGGTATCACCCTGCCAATTGCCTACAGTGAGCTCGCCTATCGTGACCACTACGACCGCTACATGGGGCCCCTGCCCCAGGGAGGCGTCGAAGTCGCTCGGTACCAGTTCGGTGGCCGTCTCATCCCCCGTTCCGTCATCGAGAACAACAATGAGGGCTTGCAAGAGGTCATCAACAAGCTCACCTCCAACGGCGTTCTCGCCGTCGGTAGCGTCGCCAAGTACCAAAAGTCCAAGGGTTCGCCAGCCAACTCGGTGCACCCCGCCTGGAGAGACGCCGTCATGCAGCTCCAGCTTATCACCGACTGGGACAACAATGCACTGTGGTCTGATATGGAAGCTGCCCAGAAGCGCATGACGGAGGAGTTTATGCCTCTGATTGAGGCTGTGACTCCTGGTAGCGGATCGTATATGAATGAGGCTGATTTCAGGCAGCCGAATTGGCAGAAGACCTTCTTTGGTGCCAACTATGCCAAGCTCTTGAGCATCAAGAGGAAGTGGGATCCAACTTCGCTGTTTTATGTGCTCAAGGGCGTTGGCAGCGAGGCATGGACTGTTGCTGAGAATGGGAGGATGTGCCGAGCGTAGCGTGAGCAGCGATGCATGATGATATTAGATAAACATTAATAGCCATACTTCATGTATATAGTTAACACAGATTACATACATACTACATGAATCAGTTGAAGAAAGTATCTTGAATATGTCGAGGTTCCGCCCAGTTGGGCGCAAGGGTTGAAGGGGCTGCGTTAGAAGACTGACTCTAATCCAGGAAAGATGCCATAGATTCTCGCACACCCTTGACTACAGGGGGCAAACGAAAAAAACTGATTCTCTAGATCAGCCAGATCAAGCACTGATGCGTCAACCTTGACCTTGGCAGTCTCATCTCCAACAACTTGCTTCACAATCCCTTCTCCATGGTTCGAAATAGCCATCTGCTCGGCAATCCACTATCGCTGCTCCTTATTGCGCTTAGCCAAGATGTATCGAATCCATAATAGCAAAAGAGGCGTCAAGGTAAACCATACAACGACCTAAGTAGCCCAACCACCGTAGTACCGCAGCCTTCCCGTTCCCAAAGCTGCTGCGAGATGATATTGGCGATTCCGTAGAGGACCATAAACACGGCGTTTCAGACCAAAGAGTCAAATATCACCTTATATATCTGGGAAGCTCTAAAACGAGACAACTATACATGGATTCTTAGGTTTAAAAAGCGGTTTAGATAAGACTTAATAACTCTTAGAATAGCTATTTTATATTATAACTAAGGAGCTAAAAGCTTTTAAAGCTTAATAATAAGTAATTATATATTACCTTATAAGAAATAATATAAGGTATTTCTTTATTATATAAAAGTATATATAATCTTATAATAATAATATTAAATAAATTCTTTTATATATTTTTAAAATATAAAAATATTTTTAATAATTAAATTAAATTACTTATTATATTTATATATTATATTTACTATAATTATATCTTAAAACCTTCCTTTGTATTAAATTAATATATTTTTTAATTAATCTTTATTTAAAACCTTATTTTATTTATTAAAAAACTTATAACTTAAGCTTCTCGCTTATTTATTTCTTATTTAAACTTACTTTATAAAATAAAAATGCTTTTATAATTATACTTCTTATTACTATAAGGTAATAAGAAATATTAATTCTTTATTATATAATAGGTAATTATTTAATATATAAAGCTTAAATAAATAGTAATAAAAAAAGATTAAATTAACTCTTTAGAGGTCTAATTATAACTATAAGGCTATAAAGAGCTTTTTTAGCTCTAGTAGTCTTATAAGACTAGTGTATTTTAGGTACTCTAAGGTAGCTTTAAGCTTTTACCTTAATACAATTAATATATTAAGGAGATAAGCTAATATATTCTTATATTAATTTACTTCTTAGGTTCGGTTACTTAATATAAAAATATACCTAGTAATTTAAGTTATTATCTTATATTATTATTTTATAACTTTATATTACTTAAAATAGGGATTAAAGTAGTATAATTAATATCTTAATAATTTTAATATTAAAGGCTTTATACCTAAAGCCTAAGGTCTTAATAGACTTAAATTCATAAGGTTTATATATATAATTATTTATAGCTTTATTAATATATTAAAATTAGCTCTACTTATAATAAATAGCTTATATTTTAATTAACTAAAAAGGTTAAAACCTAATGCCTTTATATAATAGGTTTTCCCTCTAATATTAACCTTTTAATTACCCTTATACTTTTTAATTACTTAAAAAGATTAAAATTACTTTTATTATTCTTATAATATAATTAATTATAACTAATAAGTATAACTAACTAATTAATTAATTTATAACTAGTTTACTAATTAATAATATATTAATAAGATTATAATAATTACTTTTTATAAAAACCTTTAATTAGATACTTAAAGTAATATAACTAATACCTATTAATATACCTTTTAATATAACTAAGATAACCTTACTAAGGAGTTATATAAGCTTTATAAGGGCACTAAAAATACTTAGAATAAGCTATAAGAAATAATATTAAATAAAGCTCTTTAAAGTATTAAGATAAATATATTATATAGCAATTTAGTATTAATTAAACTTATGATCTTTAGTTATAATATTTTTCTTTTTTTATTTTGCCTCTTTTTACTTTATTATAATATTAATAAATAGTTTAATTTTATAAAAAAAAAAGCTTTTTTTATTAGAAACTCTTAAAAAGAGTCTAAAAAAAATAAGTTCTTATAAGTATAAAATATAAATTACTTAGGGACTTATAATATTATTAATATAAAGCATAGGTTATAACCCTTTTTATAAGTATTAATACCTTTTGTAATACTAGATAAAAGAATTAAAGAAGTCTTATTATAATAAGCTATGATCTAGCTATACAGTTATAGGTATATCTATTTTAAGAAATAAGGGTTATTAATATTATAGTTTTTAGAGGGATTAGTTCCTAGAGTTAGTATTAGAGTTTAAATATAAAAAGAGTTAATGCTAGGGCTTAGCGCTAAATTAAAACTTAGTAGTAAATAGAAGTCTAAAAGTTAATTAATTAAACTTATTTAATTAAATATATAATATATATATCTTAGCTTATATAAATATATAAATAATAGTAGTTTTAATAGTAATATTATCTTATATTATATAATTATTAATAATAGTAATTAATTATAATTAAAATATAAAGTAAATTAATTATTTTTATTAATTAATTAATTAGTAATATATTCTTAATAAGATAAGGTTTATTAAGATAGAGTATTAGGTATAGAAGTATTTATAAAGTATATTTAATATTAATTCTTATATTAAAAGGTATTAGGTATAATTACTTAATTATATATAAAATTATATTTCTCTTACTAGGTTACCTTAATCTATCTTTAGGTATATTATAAGATTAAATTACTTTTTAATAAAGGTACTTCTAGGCTTAAATTATTAAAAAGAAAAATATATTAAGTAATATATATAGGAGTTATTATATTATATTATGTTATAATTATTATTACTTATTTATTAGTATTAAAATAAAAAATAAATTAAGTATTTTTATTACTATTAGCTAATAATATATTTTATATAATATAAGATTTATTAAGGTAAAGTATTAAATATAAAAGTATTAATATAATGTATTAAATATAAATTCTTATATTATAAGGTATTAAATATAATAGCTTAATTAAATATAAAATTATATTTCTTTTATTAAATTATTTTAAATTATTTTTAAGTCTATAATAAGGTTATATTACTTTTTAACTACTTAATAAATAATCTAAAAAGTTTTAAAAACTAAGTTATTAAAATATAAATAAAAAAATATTTAATAAAATATTTTCTATCTTAATTATAAATTATTTTAAATCAGTTAAAATAGTTAGTATTAAGAGGCTAAAATAAATAAAATAAATAAAGAAATAAAGAAAATATAATAATTTTATTTTTTATATAATATCTCTAAAATTAATAAAATAATTATTTTTATTTTTATTTAGAATTAAAAAATAATAGTAATTAACTAATTAATTAATAAAGTAATATTAACTTATATTTATAATATATAATTAAATTACTTAGATTTTATATTAATTACTTTAATAATTATAATTTATTTTTAACTTCTAGGTATATTAATTTAAGTTCCTTATATCTTTTTAAACTTATAAAAATTAGTTTATTTATAGTTATATTTATAAAATAGCTAATCTTATTAAAATTTAAATATTATTTAATTAGATACTATACTTTATAATTATATTTATTATAAGTTAAAATTATTTTTAAATTTCTTTTAAATCTCTATATTTAGCCCTCTAATATTTATATTTATAAAAAAATATCTTTAGCTTTTTTTATTATTAAATAAACTTAAAAGCTTAATAATTATAAATAAATTATATAATATTATATAATTAATAATTAATTTATTATTTCTTTATTATTATATATTTTAAAAAAAATTATTAATTTAAATTAAAAAAATATTAAATAATTAATATAATCTTAGTATATAATTATATTATTAAAAATATTATTTTAATAATAATTAAGCCTAAATTTAAAGACTTTATAAGTCTTAGTAATATATTAAATACTTAGTTTTAAGTTTTTTTCTAAGGCTTAAAATATAAAAAAGGTTTTAACTTAAATATTAAAATTAGATATTATTAATAATTAAGAAATTAATTGATTATTTAAAAGGTAAATATAAAAGGGAAAAGTATATTATATATTTAGATATACTATATACGTATTATATATATCACCCTATATATAATAATATATTTAAAAATATTAAGTAAAATTAAGTTATAGTAATAATTAAACTAATTATTATATAAAGAAATAAATATGACTATATCTTATATACTTATAATTTACCTAAGGGACTAATAATTCTTAATTTTAGTCTAAAGTAAGACTAAAGTCTCTAATATTTTATTAAGTTTCCCTACCTAGCTTATATTATAGCTATAGTATATATTAATATTACTTACTATATATATATTTACTTTTTTAATTTCTTTTATTTTTAACTTATTATAATTATTATAAGAGTTATTTTATTAATTATTAGTTAATACTTATTTTAATTATTAATATATTTTTATAATAAAAGTATTAAGAAATTTCTAATATATAATTAATTATTAGTTACTAGCTAGTATAAGCTTTAATTACTAAGTACTAATCTTATAAATAAAGGGGTTATATAATTTTATAAGAAAGTTATAAGGTTTTATAATAGGGCTATAGGATTAATAAGAGAGCTATAAGATTAATAAAAGAGTTATAAGATTTTTTTAGCCTTTTAATTAGCTTATAATAATAATTAAGAAAAAAAATAATAAATAAAATCTTATAATCCCTTTATTAATTATTTTTTTATACCTTATTATATTTTATTTTAATTTTAAAATAAATAAGAAATAAATTATTATATAGCTTAAAAAAAGCTATTTAATAATATATGTTATATTATATATATTATAAGGCTTATTTTTCTAAAATCTTTTTTATATACTTTTTTTAAAATTAACAACTTTTTCTCTAAGACTTTTACCCGCCTCTAACCTCTATGGCCTCTCACAGCTGACCCTGGCACCTAGAGGGATACAATTATATGACAAAAGTCTACCCCCACCCCCCCTCAGACCCCACACCTGCATTTTAACCACGCACCTTTGCATCGCGATAGCATCATCAATTAATTATCAATAAAATAATTATTTACATCAAAATAAAGCCTTAATTATGCTCTTTAATATTTCGTATACCACCCACGTGCAGCCTTAATAGCACGCAGTCGGCGCTCAAGTGACCCTATAAGCTTCGAAATCGTTAATTGCGAAAGACTATCCCACTAAATCAACACACATCGATCAAATTCTGCCCTATCTTTGATATTATCCTTTAGATCCTTAAGATACAGGAATAACTTCTTTACTTTATTCTTCAGAATATTCCATAGATTCTCAATTGGGCTCATATCTAGCGAATTTAGCGGCCAATCTAGGAGCTCAATCTAATGGGTCAAGAACCACTTGGAAATCTTCTTTGCGGTATAAATACTTGTATTATCTTGCTGAAACATTCTGGTTCCATCATATAAAGGGAGGAGGCCATCGGGAAGTGCAATTTCATAGCTCCAAGAAGAGTATCCTTATTTTGGGGCCACTGGATCGCGCTTCATAGGGATTAATTGGGTTCTTCCTTTGCGCCAGATTCCCGCCCAATACATCCTCGAAATCGTAGGTTTAATATGATCCGTCGTATTCAGAAGATCTGGTTCATACTTCTCATAAGGCGCCCGGAAGCATAGAGCGTTGGGGTTATGCGAGGTGTTGTTGATTGAACTCTCGTTAGAGCAAATCATCTGAGTTAGTGATTAGCTTGACACCACTGCTAACTTCACGATATTATACCTCATTAAATTCTTCGATTCTGGGTAACCACGTGTGCACAAATTGACGCCTAGCTTTCGCTTATTTCGAGGATATTCTTGGCCTCTCTTTTGCTTTCCATTTGCGCTTGTAATGGAAGGAAACGACGCGTCGGAGTGTCCGGAGGCATACCCGATCATCGATTGAAGAAGACAGCGTAGCCCACGAGATAAACCGATCTTTGCGGATAAGACATATAATGTATCGCCTTTCGACCGCATTAAGTGCTCAAGGCCGCCCAGACCGGTGTTTATTTTCGACGCTGCCTATCTCTGCAAAGCGTTTCTCAATGGCCCCGACAGCCTTGTGGTCGGTCCCTATCGTCTCCGCGACTTTGCGCTGTGACATACCGGCAAATCGCATATCGATCATTGCGCCTTTTTGCATGGGACTCCATTCTTGACCTTTCTGGTGATTTGCGCGTAGAATAGTACCGAATTTACTAGGATCAGACATATTCCTGATGAATTGTGTCTATTTAAAAAGGCAGGGTGAGTCGGCGTCATCACGAGAGGAGATGCGGGGCTTGTCGGGTGGGGGCAGACTTTTGTCACATAATTGTAACTATGCGTAATAGATAACGTGCCCCTCAAAAAGCCTCCTAGCCGTCCGAGAAACGGCACAACTAGCAATCTCCTCTTCACCTCTCCTGACTACTCTGACTGGGATAGTTCCCTTACTATGTTCAATTAAGACGGTCCTCACCTCATCATCCATCTCCCGGTCTATCTTGGTATCAGGTGGCGGTGTGCGTTCCGGCGTAGGTGGCAAGGACTCGTCAATATCTACTAGAGCTGCCAGGTCTGCTGCAATGGTTCCTTTGACACTTACTGCAGCCCCCAAGCACACCGCACCCGTTAGTTGGAGACTTGGGTGAGGGAGCCCCATGGAGTAAGACTGGACCCGAATGTCGGGTGTCTCGAGGTCCTTGGCCGTGCGGCGCACAGGAGATTCGAGAAGCGCTATCTTGGGTGTGCCACGAGTTTGCGCTGCAATCTCGATGCTAGGGGCTAGGCCCATGGCCACAGCACCTTCAAGCCGAATTGACTCAACCAGCTGGTGTTGTGTTTCAGGAGAAGGGAGCGTCTTGAGAATGCCTGAGATGGACGACGAGTCCACCAACACAAAGGGGTTTGCCGCGTCTATGAGGGTCACTCGGACTCGAAACGGTTCGAGCTGAGGAATCAATGGACAAGGCAAGATGTGGAACCACTGTTGTTTTTGACCCGATGGAAATAGGCTCCCCGTCATGCTGCCGGCAGGATCGACAAAAGAGCACTTGACTTCGCTGCCGAATGACTTAACACCCGGGATCGTGTAGTTCCCATCTTCCTTATATTGACCCGTCTCGTCGATCTCGATAGTCTCCACGATAATACGATTCGTGTTGGTGTTGAATATCCTGACATCGATCTAATGCGTCGTCAGGTAATGAGCATAGATTGAAACAAACGGGTTATATACCTCTGCCTGTCCTGGATTCGGGACCACTAAACCTTCCTGAACCGCAAATGGGCCAACTCCAGAGCTCATATTGCCACAGTTGCCGGAAAAATCGATAGATTCTTTTCCAACTGCGACTTGGACAAAGGTAAAGTCGATATCGGCGTCTGGCCGTAATGACGGGGACATGACGGCTACTTTGGACGTCGTGGATGTACCACCGCCGACACCGTCAACCTGACGAGCGTCATTGTTGCGAGATCCCAGAGCTGAGATCAGATGGGGGGCCCATTCGGCCTCTTTTCCAGGTAAGTGGCTCCGATGAAGGAAAAGGCCCTTTGAGGTCCCAGCACGCATCAGGACACATGGGAGACTGTGCCTGATGGGGTGCGACCTCTGTGACTGTTTTTCTTGGAGAGCCATCATAAAGTCTCCACAAAGCATGCGTTCTGAAAGGTACGTTGGTGAACGAAAGCAGGAAGAGCGTATACTTGTCGTTATCCCGCCAAGCATCAGGGGAACATGTCGTGCGCCATATATAAGCCCATCCCCGGGCATTCTAACCACCCTAATAACGGCTGCCGAAGAGAACATCCTCCTTCATTCTCTATAGAATCAAGGACGGTCAATTTAGGGGTGTAATCGCCGAGGAACCTGACTGACCCACAACGGGAAGGCTAGAGAGGACGGGGACAGCGGGAAGAGGCCGACCAGGGGTGACGGGAAGACGGGAACAAAACGGGAATAAAGCGGGAAGAGAATGGCCACGGACGGGAACGGGCCTCATTCATTTGCTATTGTACGGAAACTCCGCTGTAGATGACCCATTAAACCCAAAGAGCGGGTCTTCAAGAAACGCTATATCGTAGTTGGACGGCCAAATGGCGTGCTGCCATTGAGAACCTGTCTCAAGTCCTGTCCCAGCCGTTCCCACGGTGAGATGATTCAATGCCGTATTTCCGCCGTCGCCCGTGGGAAGATTTGCCGGACCCGACGCAAGCGCCGGAGGTAGCCTCGGAGGTTGATTAAAGGTAGTCGCGATGGGGTCAGTCAAGTTCAGGTCATTTTCCTGCAGGAAACTTTGGATGATGCCGTCGATGTCGATCCAGTCAGACCCTGGCGGCGAAGTGCTCACACCAGCTGGCTTGGCTGATGATGTGCCTTGGGCCCGGGACGGGTAATCAGTCTGCTGTACGTCGGTATTGCTGGGTGATACTTCATAATTGGGTTGCGCCTGGACTCGCTGCTGCGGTTCTCGTTGCCGTGCACTTGGCTCAACCTCGAGGGCATCCTGTGGTAACTCGTCCACCACAACTCCATACTTCTTCATCAGCCTATTTATAATCACGGCAGCCTTTTGCACAGCAGAGTTGGTTTCCTGGTTCTCCTTGAAGACTGCCAGGCATGTCCTCAGGTTGGCATAAGCTGTAGAGCCTGTCCCATTCTTTGCGGCGATGCGGCAGTGGATGGTGGCGGCCACGTATGTCGCATACGAGATCAGATACGGAGCACGACGCACTGAAAAGGCGCGATGGTATGCGCGGAGGAGACTGCAGATGCCAGAGGCTGCCGACGCACACTTCATGAGGGAGTCGACTGAGATGGAGCGAAATGTGTTGTACAGGTGGCCATCAGCCACAAAAGGGCGATGAAGCAGAATTACAAGGACGTTGTACATGGCACTATCGAGTGTTTGTCAGGATAGCACAATGATTCCGTTGCCGTTCGGGAAGCTTACTGTAGACTCAAGACATGAGGCGGGGGCACTACTACGCTCGCCGTATCGGCTTGAAGATGGTCGGGCAATGAAGTTTGCCATTCGTTCAACTTGAGCTGAAGTTTCTCCAGCATGCTTGACAGCTCGGCCGGGCTCTGGGCAGTGGTTCTTTCCGTGTAAATGCAGCTCAGAATATCGCTCATGGCAATAGATAGCTTGCAGAGGGATGTAAACGTCGAGACACTGTAGGCTGGCGAGCCGGGATAGTCGCCTGTAGTCGGAGTAGAGTACGCGAATGGCTTCCAGAACTCAAGTTCTTCGTAGGTGTCAAGGAACTTAGTGGGGACCATGGCATCGGCCTCTTTCAAGGTCACAGGCCTGCCCTGGTAAAGGCTTTGGATCTTATCCACGACTATGCTTGTGTTAGCAAAATGTTCAAGAATGAAGAGACATTGGCAGACCAAAGGCACCCCAGAAAACTCTTCGCCGAATCTCGAGATCCTCGTCAGAAAAAGGATGCGAGTTTGTCAAATCCACGTGCAATCCGAGATCAATGAGCATGCGAAACGCCAACCCAGCATATAACCACGCCGCGCTCCTCTCATCACCCAGCGCAAATAAGGAGTTTGCCATGACCAGGAGAGCCTGAATAGTTGTAATGTGGCTCCGATCCAGAGAGCCCCCGAGCAACTCTCTTACCCGCTCGCGGTATTTCCAGCCTGCGGTACGGACGTCATTGGGGTCTTTCCGAACTTGGAGTCTGGGGCTGAACTTGGAGGATCCGAAATAGATGGCGTTCAGAAGAAGTTTGGAAAAGTATGGACCGTCGCATGCCATGTCTCTCATGAAGGCAGGTCGGTAGGTGATGAGAAACGAGTGGTGTTGCCGATTCCAGTGCAGTGATAGCAGATGCATACCTAGGTCGGGGTCAACACCGTCGAAGTCGAGCTTGCCCTGGCCGAGATTGATGACTTCTAGTTGGCCTGGAATGGAGGAGGTAAGCTCGAGATGCTACTGCCACACCGCCATAACTCACGTTGTCTAGCAGCTTCGGCGATTAAACCACGCTCTACCCATTGATCAGGCATCCGTGGGTGAACATCTTGCCCAGCAGTACGCTCTTGAACATTGTCCTCGTATAGAGCACTTGTACGGCCGTGGTAGCTCGACTCGCCGTTTGCCAGCACAAGGACACGCGCGACGCCCGCGTCCATGGAGCGACTGGTAGAAGCTGTGGTATCCCATGGCCGACCGTCATTCACGCCTCCATCGCCACTACCCTGTTGGTTACATTCAGTCGCTCTGCCAGGAGGCTCAGAACCATCTCCATTCCGACCCGACGATGTGACTGGACTCGGTGGTCGGGCCTGGTCAGTCGAGTCGCTGCCATGCCGGTTGTTGCGACGCTTCAGACGCTGATGTCGCTCCCGACCGGCTTCCTTGGCAACGTCGGGAATGGGCTCGTAGACACACTCCTTGTCATACGTTTGGCAATTGGCGCATGAGGGACGTTGGCCGCTGCACTTGATCTGCCGACAGACGCATCAGTAACGCCGCGGAAAGCAGTTCCAGGGCAATACAAGGCCACCTTTCTCCTGCGGCAGAATGCGCATGCCTCAACTGCCCGTCGGCGGGAACGGGAAGACATGGACGGGACAAGAAAATTGGTGTCGGTGAAACTGTCAAGAAAGAAGGGACGAGTACGAGCGAGCGGGAAGAGGCGGGAAGCGTTGAGTCCCAATCGGTCATCGCCGGAGCTATATCCGCAATTGGCAAGGTTAGCGCCGACCTTCCCGTGCCGATACATGCGCATACCCTAGAGGCTGACGGGAAATATGATGCTCAACTTGACTTCAGCTAGATACTACTAGATGGCCCTGATGAAATTATTTCCTTACAACTTATCTTTAATTTACTGCTCTTTACTTAGCAATCTTCCCCATCACCCCCAGATAGTAACATTATGGCTACAGTCGCGACAATGGACGTACGCTCAAGACCAGCAGTGGAGAAACAGGCGCCACCATCAGCAAAAAGCCGAGAACAACTGGTGAGGCCTGGAGTCTCGCTAGCTGCAGGAGCTGTTGCGGGAGGCATAGAAGCTACCATCACGGTAAGTGGCATCCTCCTTGATGTGTCAACTACTTACAGGGACTGTTTCTCCAGTATCCCTTTGAATTCGCCAAGACGCTGGCACAGCTCAGTGCCGGGCAAGCTGCCAGCGGCACGGCCAGCATCTCTCGCTCTCCATTTGCCCAGGTGTCCCAAGCTGTTCGCCAGGGTGGTTTAGGGGCAATCTACACCGGCTGTTCGTCATTGATTGTCGTAAGTCACACCCACACTCCTCACTCCTAATCATTACAGCCATGAGTCATACATCTCACCTTTCTCAGGGCACCGCATGCAAAGCCGGTGTACGGTTTCTTTCCTTTGACACTATAAAGAACCTACTCGTCGACTCCAATGGCAAGCTCTCGCCCGGGGACGCAATTCTCGCCGGCATGATTGCGGGAGCTATTGAGAGTGTCACTGTCGTAACGCCAACCGAGCGCATCAAGACCGCTCTGTAAGTCACTAGGCTATGGTGTCTTTTGGGACTTGCTAACAGAGACTTTCCAGGATTGACGACGCAACGTCTCCCAACCGACGGCTTAACAATGGTTTCCATGCTTTACGCGTCACTGTCGCTGAACGAGGGATTCGTGGACTCTATTGCGGTCTCCTTTCTACCACGGTCAAGCAATCAGCTACCTCAGGCGTACGCATGGGATCTTACAATATCCTCAAGCAACTTGTGCCATCAGATGAAAATGGACCGGTAGTTACCTTTGGGATCGGTGCCACGGCCGGCGTCATCACAGTCTACGCGACCCAGCCGTTTGACACCATCAAGACCAGAACTCAGGGTGCTAAAGGTGCTACAACAGTAGAAGCATTCCGGCAGGTTCTTCGCGATGGCGGTGTCAGGGGGTTCTGGAGCGGTAGTTCCATGAGACTGGGGAGATTGATTCTCAGTGGCGGCATTGTATTCACGGCATATGAGAACGTGGCGTCGTTGCTTATGGGTCTGAAGCGATAGCCTCGAAGCCTTCTGTAAAACGGTAGTTGGAGTCTTCTATACAATGTGGAGTGGTGTCTTTACTTTTCCCTTAAGTAACTGTTCGAGTCAAGCAACGTCGACTTGACTCGTCGGACACCACAGCAGCAGTCTGGTTTTCTACCAGCATACAGCCCCAAGGGTAGTCAATATTAAACGGGCGCTAAGCAGCATATATCTGTACTTCTCAAATCTGCGGATTTCCTAGGACAGATGCGTACAGTAATGGCTTGAATGTCGCCACCGCTCCATTAATATTTAGTCAAATTTTCCCAAGTACGGAAGAATTTCCACCTTTTAACATTTGCTAACCTGAAGCTATCAATGCACCTCTTTACTCCTCATTTCCCTGGCGGCGGTCCAGATCCCTGCTGCGCCTAGATCCCCGGTGTCCAATCTAATCCCGAGGGTGGGGGAGAAACCGAGTCAGTATTTCCCCTCCTTTTCTACGGTTCAACTTGTAGCGAATACCCCCAACTCCTCCCATCCCTTTAACCGATGAGCGGGACCAGCCTTGGCCATGATCGGGAGCCCTCGTTCCCGCGGGAGCGAGACTTGGCTGCCATTCCAGCCACTGCGCCAAGGTGGTCTGTCTGACCAACTCAACCCCAGGTTTCTGGGGTCTCCGCATCTTGGCCATGAGCCAACCCCGCAGGCTCGTGCTGTTCAGAGTTTGGACCGTTGACGAAGAGGGGACCATGTCGGGAAACATTATAAACGCTGACTGGCCCTCCCCGTCCCAATACTCCTTCCACAGGACTTGACAGTCGCACTGAGACTTGGTCAGCTACTTCTCAAGCTACAATCTCGAGACACAAACTCATCACCATCATGTCTGACCGGAATACATCTGGCCAACCCAATGGCGCCAAAGAATCCGTCTCCAAAACCGACCATCGGGATGATCTTTCCGACGAGAAGGTCCAGGTAGCGCAATGCGTCGAGAACGCCGTCCCTGGCGATGCCCCTGTCGCCCCCGTGGAAATACAGGCCCGGTTTGGGCTCCTCCGTCACCTCTCGCCCTCCGAGATGGAGGTCCTCAACAAACGCGTTCGCAGCAAGATCGACTGGCACATGATGCCTTGCGTCACCCTCATGTTTCTGATGAAGTGAGTTCGGCCTCTTGGAATTGAACCAAAGGGTGTTTACTAACGCGCTTAGTTACCTGGATCGCATCAACGTGTCCAATGCTCGACTCGCAGGCCTTCAGGAGGATCTTAACATGTCCGACACGGTTTGGAATGCTGGAATATCGGCCTTTTATGTCGGATATCTCGTTGGACAGTTGCCTGGAAACCTCATAATGGCCAAGACGAACCCACGAATATTCCTCCCGACCATTATGCTCATGTGGAGCGCCGGCACAATTTGCATGCCTGCAATGACAAAGTACGCGACTTGACTGGCATCCTTCGAATACTTCAGATGACTAACTGGTAATCAGCGGCGCGGGCTTTTGCGTAGTGCGCTTCTTCATCGGGTTGACCGAGGCACCCTTCTTCCCAGGTCTCACGCTGAGTAAGTTGACCCTCCTGAGTTCCATGGAAAATGGCTGACTTGGCAGTGACCTCGTCCTGGTATACCAAAGAAGAAAGCCCGCTGCGAATGGCTATCTGGCATGCGGGGAACACAATCTCGAACATCATATCGGGCTTTTTAGCTGCCGGCATTCTCGAGCATATGGACGGTATTGCAGGGTTGCACGCATGGCAGTGGTTCTTCCTCATTGAGGGAATCGTTTCGATCCTGGTCGCCTTGGCTTCGTACGCGTTTCTACCTTCTTGGCCTCACGACACGCGCTTTCTCACAGATGAGGAGCGAGAAATGGCCCAGTATCGAATCCTCGTCTCCAACGGTGGCATTGATGAGGGTATTGGTGGGACATGGGACGGTGTCAGGGATGCTGTCAAGGATCCTTTCACCTGGTTCTTTTGCCTCATGCACTTCGCACTCGTCACTGCGCAAAGCTTCAAGGACTTTTTGCCTTCGGTGAGTCGTGGCATATTCTTGCAACGCTCAAGGTTTACTGATAGAACCATGTTAGATCATGAATACCTTTGGCTTCAACAAGATGACGACTTACCTCATCCAAGCTCCGCCATACGCCATCGCTTACATCGTAGCCTGCGCCCTCGCCTGGTCCTGCGGACATTTTATGGAATCTACTTGGCATGTAATCGTTCCCATCATCTTCGCTGCTGGTGGATGTGGTATTCTCATCAGCACCATCAATGTGGCGGCGCGGTACATCGGCATCACTCTCCTCGTAGTTGGTACCTACAACGGTCTCAACTTGCAACTCTCGTGGGAGACGACAGTGGTGCCCGCCCCACGAGCTAAGAAGGCAGCTCTTATTGCAATTGCCAACTGCATCAGTCAAGTCAGCCACTGGTTTAGCCCTTACTTCTATCCAAGGAGCCAGGAGCCGTTTTACCGCATGGCCGGTGGACTATTGCTCCTGGGGTGCGCATTGACTGTTGTGTCGGCCCTGCTGGTGAGGTGGAGGGCGAGGAAGCTGAATAAGGAGCTGGATGAACGTGAGGGCTGGTCAGAGAACTCTGGTGTCGAGCGTGGATGGAGGTACAAGTATTGAAAGGCTGCTTACGGTTGATCGAAACACCAATAGATACATTGGAGATCTGTATCTACGTTGTGGCTTGCCTAGCACACCAACAGCATCAACGAGATGCTGAGGTGAACACAGCGCAGAGGCTTACATATGTTGAGATAGTATGTTATGGATTACGAAGCGTGGCGCTCTTCTACCTTTATATTCCACCTAGACACAGTGATAAGACCCGCCGGCTTATTGACAAAATGGTCATTAGGGTTGGGTTTCGCTATGAAGAGGGCAGCGCATTAAGCAAAACTAGCCCTGCCAGGTGAAATTCCGTTTTGATAGAATCGGATGTATTAAAACGCGTCCTTGAACTTCCAGATACTATTAGAATGACGAGGACAGGATAGAGAGGAATTTTTTCGGGCTCTTTGATTACGATGGGAAGGTAAGATTTGTCTATAACGCGCTGAGGGGGCTCCAGAGCGAGATAGGGATGCGCCGTTAAATGCTCCAGATACGCTTCCTAAGACTTTGAGGGCAAGATTAGCCGCTACACGAATCAAAGTTAGCGCTGGAAGTATGACCTAGAAGATATAACTAAGGCGCAAAAAGCAGGGGAGAGGGATGGGAGGTGGTAGTACTTCCTTATAGTTTCTCGTTTTGAGTGAGACTCAGATTTTGACATTCACATCATCGCCGAAGCCCTAGTACACGTGGATGTAGTTGGTGAATTTGGACCTCTCGCATTGCTGGAGAATAGGGTTGAAAGATTGCCCGTAGTAGGTCCTGAGAGCCGGCTTGGCCGTCTCAGGGGTGACAGTGCGCGTGACGCTTTGCGCGATATGTCCCCGGGTGTGTTTTCCTCTGTATGTTCTGGTGATTTCGACTTGGACCCAAGCTTTCTTACGTCTGCTATTGCCCACGAAGTTCACCTTGCGTGTGTACTTTGAACCTCCATCGCAAAAGCCTCGACGACAGAGGGAGTGGAGGGCCTCCCCCAGAATCTTTCGAATTGAGGCCTCGCAGCCGTAGTTGACTTGAGTTTTGACCAGGAAGACCTCGGCCTTCTTGGGCACCCGAGCCACAACAGCGGGATGGATTCTCAGAGTGGTCTACAAACTCTGCGTCGGCGGGGAAGGTCTCGACATCATAATTGTTATCCCAGTCAAGCTCGCTAACAGAGGTCATAAACTAAGTGGATTTATTATACTATGTGGTACCCCTCCACTGATAAGACCTATTGGATTAGGCCCTATATAATAGCTCAGAAGGGAAAAAAAGAAGTATTTAAAAAATAATAATATAAAACAAAAATTAAGATAATTTATATAAAGAGCCCTAATTAATAGTAATTAAGAGTCTTATTTATTAATTAATAATTATTAATTAAAAATAAAATTATAAAGCCTTTATAAATAATTCTTTAAGTAATAGTAAATATAAATATAAAGCTAGCCTCTGCTAATAATTAAGTTATATAATTTAATATCCTTAAGATAAAAACTAAGAACTAAGATATATAAGGCTATGTTAACTCTTTAGCTAAAAATAAGCCTAGCCTTATATTAAAGCCTATATAAAGCTAAATATATAAAATATAAAAATAAAATAGAAAATTAAAGTAATAATTACTTAGGGAATCTTATTAATATAAGACTTAAATAATACCTTTTAGGGAAAAACATCCTTTTTTTAAAATTAATAAAAATAAAAATTAAAAAATTAGTAATAATAAAAACCTTTTAATAATTTTAAATTTATAATTTCTTATAAACTTTTAATAAATATTTTATATATAGATATAAAAATATTAAGAAAAGAGTTATAAATATTATAACCCTTATAGTTATATTATATTTATATAATTATATATTGTTAATTTAAAAAAAATTACTTTATAAGATTTTTTATTTTTATTAATACTTTAAAAATATATTAAAGCTAGACTTCTTATACTTATAAGGATTTAGCAATAAGGCATATATTTTTAAAATTAATATATAATTAGAATAAAAATATATATAAAAATATAACTATAACCTAAGATATTATATTTAATAAGAAGTAAGATTTTATTAATTAAATTAAGTGCTTAAAAAATAACCCGTTTTTATAAAAAACCTTAAAATAATTTAAAAATATATTAAAAAACTTATAATAAAATATGAAATATAAGATAAATAAGTAGCTTAAATCTTAGATAAGAAATTAAATAAGGTTAATAACTTAAAGCATAATAATAAAAAAATATCTTAAGGCCTTTTTTAAAAATTAATAGAAGAATTATATAAAAAGAGACTTATTAAACTGAGAGAATATATATTAGCTAAGTTTAAAGTCCTTTTTATATTACTTAATCTCCTATTAATAATATTTATTTAGATTTAAGTTATATACATAGAGATAAATAATATAATAATAAAAATAGATATAAAAATACTAAAAGTATTTTTAATAAAATATATATAAAGAGCTCCTAAGAGTAGTATAAAAGTTTGTATTTTATTAATAAAAAATAATTAAATATTATTATATATTATAAGCCATAAAAGTAATTTCTTAGTTTATATATATATATATATAAATTTATATATTATAAGATATAATATATTAGGCTAATAAAATATATATTTAAAGCTATAAATAATTAAATATATAAATAAAAGTCTTAAAATTAATAAAAAAAGCTATTAAGTATAAAGATATAATTAAATATATTTATATAAATTTATTAAATATAATAAAATACTTAATATTAAAAAAGTAAAATAAATAAATAAAAAAATATATAAAATTAAAGAATTTTATTATTTTAATAATATCTCTTAAATTTAATTAAATAATAACTTTTATAATTATTAAAAATTAAATAATTAATTAGCTATATAATAAGTAAAATATTTAAGTTATTAAAAATTAATTATATTATTAATTTAAATATTTTAAATTATTATAATTATTAAATTACTTAAGAAATAACTTTTTTAATATTAATTAATAAAATAATATTTATTTATATTAATAATATATAATTAAATTATTTAATATTTTATAATAATTACTTAAATAATTATAATTTATTCTTACTTTCTAAGTTATTTTAATTTTAATTTTAATACCTTCTTAAGTATATAATAATTATTATATTTATAATTATATTTATAAAAATATTATTTTTAATAAAATTATAAATATTATTTAATTAAATATTATATTTTATAATTATATTTTTAAAAATTTAAATAAATTATAAATAATAATAATATTTTTTTATTTAGTTTATTAATAATTATATTTATATAAGTAAATATATCTTAAGCGCTAAGTATTATATAAGGCCCCTGTGGCCTATAACCCTATAGGGCCTAATTATGCTATGATTTATTAACTAAGATAGGCGCGGTAGACCTTTTAGCCTAATAGCCTAGAGGTATAGGTTATTAGGGCTTATATTTTCTTTTATAGAATATATTATTTAATAATATTTTAAAGCTAATATATATTAAAAGATAATATAATATAATTAATATATAATAAATTAATTAATTCTTTTATACTATAAAGCTAAGAAAGAAATTTTTATAAATTTAAGTTAAAAATAAAATAAATAAAGGTTTAGTATATTAAATTAACTAATAAATATAATTTCTAAAACTAATATATTAATATTAAATACTATATTATTAATAGTATAAGATATAATAATAAACCTTATAAATAATTATAAGTTATTTAATACTTACCTTAAGGTTATTTTATATAGCCTAAAAGGTAAAAAATATATTAGTATTCTTAAAAGCTTATAATATATTAAGTAATTAGGAAATAATAAATTAAAAAAAAATACTATAAGTTAATAGATTTTTATAATACTTACATACCTATAATACTTATTTATTTTATATATTATATTAAGCTTTAAATTTTATTAAGTAATACTTAGAGCTTAAAATATATATTTTTTATAAATATAACTATAAAAAAATTAAATTTAAAAATTAAATTTTTATTTATAATTAATTTAAGCTTAGAATAAATATAATTATAATATATAATATATATATAAATAATATTTATAATTTTAATAAAAATAATATTTTTATAAATATAATTATAAATATAATAATTATTATAAGCTTAAAAAGGTATTTAAAGTTAAAATTAATATAACTTAGAAATTAAAAATAAGTTATAATTATTTAAATAATTAAGATAAAAATATCACGACCTGATAAAGCACTCATCACGTAGCTAATAGAAGACCTACTACTACTTATTAATTAGGATGTAATTACCCCTAGGAGCTAAGTAATTATAGTAATTACTTTATAATTACCTATAATTACTTATATAATTACTCTAATTAACCTATTAAGGATAAGTAATTAAGGTAGATCCCCTAAAGTATATAAGATATACTTATTATACTTTCTTATATAATAGCTACCTTAGCTATTAATATAACTTAGTTATACTTAATACCTTTAAGTATATTACTAGATATAACTTATACCTATTATTACTTAGACTATGCCTAGTACTCTCTATTAATATAAACCTAATATAACTAATTTATCCCTTAGGAATATATATAATTATTATATATTAATAGCTCTTATTTAATAATATATTATATACTCTAAGTAATACTATTATTATAATACTTAATACTAGATCTCCTTTTACCTTTCGTAGTAAGCTACTTATTACCCTATAATAAGGATAACCTATAACTAAGCTAAAAAAATCTAATATCCTAATAGATATAGATAATAATAATAAAATATATATTATCCCGGCCTTATATAAGGATAAAGTCTATAAGCTTAGGAATAAATATAACTATTTAATTACTTAGTATAATAATCTCTTAGATAATATATAAAATAATACTAAGATTATATAAAAATAACTTATAAGTATAGAAGTATTTATAAATAATATATAAGAATATTTCTATTAAGCTATAAAATAATAATAATAATAATACTAATAGATAAGTAATAAATAATAAGACTAAATTAATTAATTTATTATACTTTAAGTATAATAAAATAACCTAGCATAATAATAAGTCTATAACCTAGGTAACCTAATATTTAAATATAATATTATTAATATTACTTATAAAGATATTAGTAAGATTATTAAGCCTAAGGACTTAGAGCTATTTAATAAGTAAGCTATCTATATTAAGATATTTTTTATATCCCTTAGGGCATATTAATAATACTTCCTTACCTAAATAGCTAATACTAAAAATAAGGTCTTATATACTAATAAATATCTTATAAGTAATATACTTACTTAGTTTAAGCCTAAGTTATATGATTTTCTTAGAAATAAGCCTACTAAGGAAACCTAATTTCTCTTTATAAAATATAAAAATTTTAAAGATATAATTAAATAAAACTTTAAAACTATTAATAAAGAATAATAAGTTATATAGAAACTTAAGAACTTATAATAAATAAAGACTACCTTAACCTATATAGCTAAGTTTATATAGATTATTTTATTCCTTAATTAAGAAATAAGCGCCCTTTAAATTATATTTTATAAAAGACTTAAAGATAAGATTAAGGATAAACTCTATAAAATAAAAAAACCTAATAACCTCTAGGACTATATTAATATAGCTATTAAAATTAATAACTAATAATTTAAATAATATATAGAAAAATCTAATAAAGGATAAATCTAAGGTACTAAAAATAATACTAATTAATCCTAGAGGAAAGAATAAACTAAAGGTAATATATCTTATAGGACTTATATAAGACCTATAGAACTTAGAGTAGCCTAAAAGGATAATAAGGATATTAAGTATTATTATTACTATAAGAAAGGTTATAAGGCTAATAAATATTAGAAGAAATAACGAGATATTAAGAAAGGACGCAAACCCTAGATAGCTATCTATACTACTAAAACACTTAGGATAAGATAAAAGGGTTATAATAAGACCAGTGCCTAAAAAGGGGAGATTATTATACCCTACTAAGCTGCCTACCTAATAGAAGAATAAGCTATTAGTAACTATATAATTAGTAATATTATAAAGGAGTAACTATATAAACTAATTAAACCCTTAAAAACCTATTAGTTATATCTTATTAACCTAGGCATATAGAACCCCTTATTAGAGCTAAATAATAATAAGGAGAAAAACCTTATTAATAAATAATAAATAATTATTATTACTTAGCTAAACTAATATTATAAACCTATTAATTATAGCTAATATTCTATAGGAGTATAAACATAATAGAAATAAAATACTATATAAATCTACTAATAATACTATAATTAATATATAATACTTTAAGAAGATAATTATAAAATATTAATCTATAAAGAAACTAATAAATACTATTAGCTTAGTATTACTACTTAATATATCTAATTAGCTAGAGAATAATAAAATATAAATAATATAGAAGATATTTATATATAGGTATATTATAAAGAAATAACTATAAACCTAAGATAGCCTAAACCCTACTATAACTTATAAGATAACCTATATATAATATCTATATACCTATAATATAAAGAAATCTCTTAGGTATTATATAAGGACTATTACTATAGTATATATATTATAGATAAATAATAAAATAATTACTTTTTAATCTAATTATCTTAACCTAATATTAAGCCTTACTTAGCCTATAAAACCTTTTAATATAAAGTAAAGAAATAATATAAAAGACTTAGTATTACTATATTATAGTTTTACCTTACTAAGGAAGGGGCTATTAGCTTAGAATAATAAATTATAATCGCAATATGGTAAGTAATAATAAAGTAAGGAGTAATATTTATTAGAAGTTGCCCTAATATAAAAGCTATACTATGCTATAAAGAAATATACCTATAATATAGATAATAAGTACTAGCTATATATAATTAGCTAGAATATATAATAAAGAAAGGATTTAATTTCTTAACTTATTAAGGAGATACTAATAATAAAGAATAATATAAAGGTATTTAATTATACCTTAGAAGAGATTATAGACCTATGGATAAAACCCTATAAAAATATACTAAATATATCTAGTATAGAGACCTTAATAAAGTCTACCTAGAAACCTAATAGCTAGATTATACCTATAATAATAATAAGGCTATAAAATAAAGCTATTAGGAATAGATTAATAGCTAGGTAAATAACTATAACTATAAAGCCTATATAAATAGTAAATATAAGTTTAATTATTTTAGCTATATAATATTAAAAAACTAAATACCTTATCTAATATAGGGCAATAAATAAATAAATAAGAAAAAGAATTACCCTAAAAGGCCCTTTACTTTATAAATAGAGTATATAAGTAATACTACCTAGAATTAAAAGTATAAATTAAGAGAGAATAATTAAATACTTTAGTAAATAATAGAGCTAAATAGAATTACTTTAACTTAATAATAGTAAATAGGCTTAAGCTACTATAAAGGCATAAATAAATACCTTACTTAGTTATTAACCTAGAAAGAACCCCTTTTAATTATAATAATAGAGTTATTAATTATAAGATTAATTACCTTAAAGTTTTTATTAAAGGAAAAAGCTAAGAGATATTATTTAATATTATACCTAATAAGTATTATAATCTTATACTTAGGTACCTATAGTTATAATATTATAATTTATATTTTAATTAAAGAATTAACTAAGTATTCTCTTTTAATAATAAGATACCTTTTATAATAAATAATAACTTAAGATATAATATAAGATCTTAAACTTTTATTAAGAATAATAAAGAAATTAAATAAAAATAAATATAAAATACCTTTTTACCTAAAGGGATATAATATAAATACTATAATAAATAAAAATAATAAAATTAGTAAATAATTATATATATTATATAATAAATCTATAAATTAGAAAGAAACCTTAAAGTAATTAAGAAGATACTAGAAGATAAATAACTTAAGAATATTTTATTATAATATTATATTTATAAAAAACTCTTTATAAAAAAACTTAAAATAAGTCTACCTAAATATATATATTATAACTTAGAAATTAAGTTTATTAATAAGAAATAACCTAGCTTTAATAAACTTTACTTACTTAATAAAATATAACTATTAATATTAAAGGAATATATTAAAGATATATTATAAAAAGAATATATTAGGGAAAATAAGTTATCTATTAGATACCTTATTATATTTATCTTAAAGAAGAATAAAAAGCTCTATCTTTATATTAACTTTAAAATACTTAATATTATTATAGTCTAAGATTATATATTATTATCCCTTATTAATAAATTAAAAGACTAACTTTTTAATATAAAGTATTTTATTATATTTAACCTTAAGAGAGCTTATAACCTTATTTAAATTAAAAAAAGATATAAATAAAAGACTACTTTTTATACTAAGTATAAACTATTTAAGTATCTTATTATACCTTTTAGACTTATTAATATACCTATTATATTTTAATAAATAATTAATAATATACTATAAGAATACCTAGATATATTTATTATATATTACCTAAATAATATCTTAATTTTCTCTAAAATAAAGAAAGAATATATAAAATATATCTATAAGGTATTATAAATATTATAAGATATTAAATTATTAATAAAACCTAAGAAAAGTAAATTCTATGCCTTAGAAATAAAATTCCTTAGATATATTATCTTATATAATAAGATATATATAAACCCTAAGAAGGTTATAATAATTAGAGACTAAAAAGAATTAATAAATATTAAGGAAATATAAGCCTTTCTTAGGTTTATTAATTACTATTATAAATTCCTTTAATAATTTAAGAAAATTATTATATTATTAATTAATTTTATAAAGAAAAATAAAATATTTATATTTAGGGATAAAATAAAAAAAGCTTTTAATATAATTAAAAAACTTATCTTAAGTAAATTAATACTTAAGATATTTAATTTATCTTAATAAATCAAACTTAAGATAAATGCCTTAGATTTTATACTAAGCGCCTAGATTAAATAATAAGATAATAAAAGATATCTATACCTTATTATATTTTATTCTTATAAGTTATATAAAATAGAACTTAATTACTTTATTTATAATAAGAAATTCCTTATAATAATAAATACCTTTAAGGAGTTTTAATATTACCTTTTTAGAAATAAATACTAGATTAGGGTATATATAAATTATAAGAATATTACTTACTTTATAAAAACCTAAGAACTTAGTAGATAATAATTATAATATATTAAATACCTTTTAGAATTTAATTATATTATTATTTATATTAAAGAAATAAAAAATAGTAAGGTAGATATTATTAGCTAATAACCTAACCTAGATATTAAGAAAATTAAAATAAAGAAATAACTCTTATAGTTTATATAAGAAGGATATCTTAAGTAATAAATAATTACTTATATTAAGTAATAATTATTATTATATTACTTAATAAATAAATAAAAAAATAAGATTATTATTAATATTACTCTTAAAGAACTTAGAAGACTTATAATTAGATAAATAGACTAAGTAAGAACTTAATAAGAAATAATTATATATTAAAAATATATCTTTATATCTTAAAAATATATAGAAGAATTTATTAAATATTATTATTAGATTATAAAGTATAATAAAAAACTTAATAATAAAGATTTCTAAGAAATAATATATTAATATTTTAATTAAGAAAACCTTAATATAAGACCTAAGAGCTACCTTAACTATAAAATATATTATAATAATACATAGCCTAGAGATAAAGACTTACTAAAGTTATATAAATATAATTAAGTTATAAGAATGCCTTATATTATTATTAGAAATACTTATATTATAGAATAAGATAATCTACTCTTAAAGTAAATCTAAGAATATAATATATAACTCTTAGATAATAAAAAAAAAATAAATAAATAATAAGTCTTAAATAAATTATAATATAACCTTATATGCAAAATATATAATTATTAGCTATATAGATATTAAGGAATTAATAAAACCCTTAAATAAATTAAGATAATATTTATATTTCTTAAAATAAAAAAGACTATATTAATAGTTATTAATTAATATAACTTTTATATAAAAACTAAGGCATAATACTATAAACCCTATAGAAAACTATAATTACTTTTAGTTATAAAATAATTATAAGACTTAATTACTATAGATTTTATTATAAAACTATTCCTATTAAAAGAACTAATTATTAGAAACTTTTATAATAATATTCTTATTATTATAAATAAACTTATAAAATTTTCTTATTTTATACCCTATAGAGAATTAATAATAGCTAAGGAATTTATTTACCTTTTTTATTTTTATATTGCTAAAATATATAATATATTACTTAAGATTATTATAGACTAAGGATTACTTTTTGCCTTAAAATTCTAATAAAGCCTTATAAAATACTTAAGAATTAATTATAAACTCTTTATTATATATTATAAAGAAATAAATAAATAAATTAAATATATAAACTAAATACTAAAATAATACCTTTAATATTATATTAATTATAAATAGATTAACTAAGTTAAGAAGCTATTAGCTATATAGCTAGCTTATAATATAGCTATAAATAAAAGTATAAAGATTATATTAGCCTATACTAATTTTAGATTTACCCTAGATACCTATTAATAAATATAGGATATAATTATTAACCTTAAAGTAATCTTTATTAATAATTAGCTATAAAATCTATATAAAGAAATAAAAATAAAACTTAAGTTTATTAAAAATAAAATAATAAATTATATTAATAAGAAAAGAATTAAGGGATTAATTTTCTTAGAGGGAGATATAATCTACCTTATAATAAAAAACATTAAAATAAAATAATAAAATAAAAAACTTAACTATAAATATATTAGACCTTATAAAATTAAATAAAAAATCTTATAATATAATTATAAATTAAACTTATTACCTAAAGTTAAGCTTTATTTAATCTTTTATATTTTATTACTTAAATTAATAAAAAATATTATTTAAGTTAAAATTAATAAAGAAATAAAAGTTAATAAATTAGAGGAATATATTATAGAAGCTATTCTTAATATAAATAAAATTAATAATAAAATAATATATTTTATTAAATAAAAGAATTACCTAGACTTAGAAAATATATAAGAACTACTAAGATATCTTATTAGTATATAATGCCTTCTAAAGGACTTCTATTAATAGCATTAGAAAAAAGAATAAAGATAGCATTTTAGTTAATAGTATCTATAGTACTAATAAGCTATATAGCTATTATAGCCTTTAATTCTACCCTCTTAGCCTTATCTAACTTATCTAATAAGTTTAAACCCTAATATATTATTATTATACCTCGCTTATAAATCTATTTCTTCTAGTAATATAAATATATTAGGCGGGAAAGCTATTTATTTACTTATTGCTATAAGGTAATTAATTCCTCCTTAGCCCTCTCCTCCTTAAGCTTAAGATAGCACTTCTTAGCTATAAGGCGGGATATTATTAAATAAGTTAATAGGAAAAAGAAAAATATTAAAAATAAAATTATACTTATTAATAAAAACTAATACTTTAGAATTATTATAAGTATAACCTTAATAGATATACTCTAAATAATAAGATATACCCTTAAGTATTTTATATTATAGATATTTCTAAGTATAATTTAAATAAGATATAACTTTAAAGCTTATTTCTTTAATTAATTTAAATAAATAATAATAGCGCGTAATAGACTAAGATTTTATTTTTAGTATATTATTAGTATTATTAGAATATTTAAGGAAAGAGGTTTTAATAAACTAAGAAAAGTTAAGTAATTAACTTTATAGGCCTTAAGGATAAGACCTAATAGAAGGGGGATATTATATTATAACCTAATAAAATACTTATTATATAGCTAATAGAAGACTTATTATTACCTATTAATTAAGATATAATTACCCCTAGGAGCTAAGTAATTATAGTAATTACTTTGTGATTATTTATAATTACTTATATAATTACTTTAATTAACCTATTAAGGATAAGTAATTAGGGTAGATCCCCTAAAGTATATAAGATATACTTATTATACTTTCTTATATAATAATTACCTTAGCTATTAATATAATTTAGTTATACTTAATACCTTTAAGTATATTACTAGATATAACTTATACCTACTATTGCTTAGACTATGCCTAGCACTCTCTGCTAATATAAACCTAATACGACTAGTTTATCCCTTAGGAATATATATAATTGTTATAAAAAAGCTAAATTATTTAATTATTTCTTATTAATATAAATTAATATTATCTTATTAGCTAATATTAAGAAAATAACTTTTTAAATAATTAAATAATTATAATAATTTAAAATAATTAAATAAATAATAAAATTAATTTTAAGTAATTTAAGTATTTTAATTATTATAGAATTAATTAATTAATTAATTATTATTATTATTTAATTTATACTAATTAATATACTTAATAAGTAAGCTATATAAATAAGTAAGCTATATAAAAATTCTTTAACTTATATCTTCCTTATTTAATTAATTAATTCTTAATAACCTAGTATATTATAATCTAATAAAGAGGCTAGAATCCTTTTAGCTCTTTATGCCTATTAAAATAACTTAAAACTTCGTCTCTAATATACTATATTAATTTATTAAGTTAATTATAATACTCTCTATACCTAATATAATAATATCTAAGCCTAAGCTAATATAATCCCAAAATTATATAAACTATTTAATCTAAAAAAATAAATTTTTATTTATTTTATTCTTAACCTAGATTTATAAGGATTTCCCCCTAGCTATATAGTATTAAAGATATAACTAATTAATTATATATTAATTATAATATATAATTAGTTAATATATATTAAGCTTTAAATTTTAATAAGTAATACTTAGAGCTTAAGATATTTTTTTTTATAAATATAATTATTAAAAAGCTAAATATAAAGATCTAATTATTATTTATAATTAATTTAAGCTTATAATAAATATAATTACTAAGTATAATATTTAATTAAATAAGATTTATAATTTTAATAAAATAGGCTTTTTTATAAATATAATTATAAATAAAATAATTATTATAAGTATAAAAAGATATTTAAAGCTAGAATTAATATAGCTTAGAAACTAAGAATAAATTATAATTATTTAAATAATTAATATAAAAAGCTAAGTAATTTAATTAATATTATTAATATAAATTAATATTACTTTATTAATTAATATTAAAAAAATAATCTTTTAGTTAATTAAGTAATTATAATAACTTAAAATAATTAAATTAATAATAAAATTAATCTTAAGTAATTTAATTATTTTAATTAATATAAAATTAATTAATTAATTAAATTTAAAAAATATTATAAAAAAAAGATTTAGTTTTATATATTATTTTATTTATTTTATTTATTTTATTTATTTTATTTATTTTATTTATTTTATTTATTTTATTTATTTTATTTATTTTATTTATTTTA
>RZGL01000108.1:0-49930 GCA_027886155.1 Fusarium paranaense | reverse complement strand
TTTTATTTATTTTATTTATTTTATTTATTTTATTTATTTTATTTATTTTATTTATTTTATTTATTTTATTTATTTTATTTATTTTATTTTTTTAATATTAAGTATTTTAATATATTAAAATAAGCTTATAATTAAGAGATAAAATATTTAATTTTATAATTTATATTTTATATTTTAAAACTTAAATTTTTAAGATTTTTTAACTTATATATTAATTTATTTCTATTATTAAAATTATTATTATTTATATATTTATATAAGCTTAGATAAATATATTATATATTTAATTAAATAAATTTAATTAATTAAACCTATAGACCTTTATCTACCTCTAAGTTTTAATCTAATATTAAGCCCTAATATTAATTCTTTTTAGGTTTATAAAACTCTAATATTAACTCTAGGAACTAATCCCTCTAAAACCTATAATACTAATAACCCCTATTTCCTAATATTATACCTATAGCTATATAGCTAGATCCTAGCTATAAGACTTCTTTAATGCTCTTATTTAATATAATAAAAGGTATTAATACTTATAATAAGGGTTATAAGCTATGCTATATATTCGTTATATTCTAAGTCCCTAAGGAATTAATTTTCCTTATTAATAAGAATTTATTTTTTTTTAGCCTCTTTTTAAGAGCTTTTAATAAAAAAACCTCTTTTTTAATAAAATTAATCTTTTTATTAATATTATTATTAAGTAAAAAGAGATTAAATAAAAATAAAAAATATTATAACTAAAAATCGCGAGTTTAATATACTTTAAATTATTAAGGTTTTTATTAAATATAATAGTTTAAAGATATTTATTTAATATTATTTCTTATAATTTATTATAAATACTTTTTATATTCTTATAAAGCTTATAAACTTTCTTACTAAGATTATTTTAATTATATTAAAAGGTATATTAATAAATATTAGTTATATTACTTTAATTACTCAGTTAAAAGTTATTATAAAAAGCTATTATAATTATTAATATATTATTAATTAATTAATTAGTTAGTTAATTAGTTAATTATAGTTATTATTAGTTATAATTAAACCTCTTCTTATAAGAATAATAAAAGCGATTTTAACCTCTTTAAGTAATTAAGAATTATAAAGGTAATTAAAAGGTTAATATTAGAAGAGAGAGCTATTTTATAAAGGGGTTAGATTTTAACCTCTTTAGTTAATTAAGGTATAAGCTATTTATTATAAATAGAGCTAGCTTTAGCGCATTATTAAAGCTATTAATAATTATATAGATAAACCTTATTAATTTAAGACTATTAAGACCTTTAGCTTTAGGTATAGAGCTTTTATTATTAAAATTACTAAGATATTAATTATAATACTTTAATCCTTATTTTAGGTAGTATAAAGTTAAATAATAATAATTAATATTATAATTATAATAAGTAATAAATTAAAGATATAATCATAAAAATAAAAGATTTAATATAATTTTAAAAAAAATATATTATTAAATATTTATTAAAAAAAATATACTTAATAAGTTACCTTAATAATATAATAAAAAAATAAGCTTTAATAAATTAAACCTATATATTATTAATACTTAGATATTAAAGTTAATTTTAAAAATAACATTTATAAAAAATATATTATAATATAATTATAATATAATTATAATATATACTAAGTAAAAAACATTAATAAAGTACTTTAATTTAAGAAATAATTTAAGTAATTAAATTTTATTTTTATTACTTTTAAGATTAATTATTAAAAACTTTAATTTTATATTATATTTAAATTTAATATTATTAATTTCTTAGAATACTTATAAATATAAAAGATATATCTATTTAGATTTTCTTATATAATAATTACTCTAAATTATTAATATAACTTAGTTATATTTAATACCTTTAAGTCTATTTTTAAATATAACTTATACCTTTATTACTTAAAGTATATTTAATACCTCTTGCTAATATAAGCCTAATATAAGTAGTTTATTTCCTATAAATAAAATAAGTATTAAAGTAAGTATATTATTAAATATAATTTATACTCTTATTACTTAGAATATATATAGTACTTCTTATTAATATAAACCTAATATAATTAATTTATATCTTAGAAATAATATAATAATTATAATCCCTTTTTTATTAATAATAACCCTTGTATTACCTAGGGTATTAAAGCTTATTAGGGGCTATATAGCTAACTAAAATAAGTATATCTCATATTATTTAATAGCTTAAAAAGGGGGCTTTTTAATAATATACAACAAGGCGTATATATCGCAAAGCCTGATTTTCTAGAACTTTTCAATGCCTATTTTTCCTAGGGAAGACAATCTCACTGATTCGCAACAACCTGTAACAACCCTAACCCGAAATGCATCACTGATGGCGTCAGGACGGGAGCCTGGAGATCGCCGCCGCTAGCAATGGGTCCCATCAGGTCATGGACAACACCAGCCAATGTACACATTCAGAAATAGACACAAGTTCGGTCTTCCCGTGCCATTCCAAAACCTTCTGCGCCTGGGGTAGAGCGTCCGTGAAAACGTTGCGGTTGGGTAGACTGCGCGAAGAAACGTTGCAGCTAACAGTCTCATAAACAAGAGCCAATCATGAAGTAGTGTCGATTCCGGGTGAGCGCCACTCGGTAAATGCCATTTCCTGCGACACGCTACTGTCGGCAGCACTGATTCCCGATGATCCAAATCTTCCTAGCTCATCAGTATCATGGCTGAAAGAGCTACAGATTCGAGAGCATCGACCTCATCAATCATTCGGCACATTATTGCCAGGAGACAGATACACATCGTATTCATGACGTCAGATTAGTCCATGTTACTCCGAATCTGACTGTAACATGCTGAATCGGAGCAACTCTTGATGAGGGAGCGTGTAAAAAGCCGCGTGCGTTCGCCGGCGGTGCTGTGAAAGTTGTGAATCTCCAAGCGAAAGACTTTAAGTAATAGCCTGGGACAATGTTGTTTCTAAAACTCATACTTCTATGAGTGAACTTTCCCGAACTTATAACGGATATTTAACGCGAGTGTATTCTCTCACCCGCCTTCAGCTCCTATGTATACAAATGGATATTAAACAGGGTGATTTGGGGCAAAGGCGTGTGGTATGGCCCTTCAGCATCGGTGTATGAGTTAGGTTTTATGGATTTGCTATTCCTATGTTCGGTAAGACGAAAGGGGAGCTAAACTCACGTAAGCCGTTCCCCATAGAATAGATCCAAAAGTGTCACATCATTGGCTAGTATAACGCCACCAACGGTAGCTTCATCGCACAACCCAAACAGGTGGCCTCAACATAACGCCACAATACAAAGATCCTCAACCTATATATGACATCAGAGGCTACTGGGCATCTTCTAATAGACCGGCGATTCGACCGGCGAGAGCCGGTAGTGGTGGTCTTAGGAAACTTTCCATTCCATCCCTCTTATAGCTTTTTATAGCTAAGTTGGGCTCTTATTGAGATGATTTAGCATCTCGTGTGTTCTGAAGGGTGTCATATTCGGCCCTTTAGCTCAGGGCATGTACGGTTAACACCGATTGGTCGTATCGCAGAACTTCAATATTCGTCGTCATAAAGGTCTTTTATGATTTCGATATTGTCTTTCTCGACTATAAATGTAAGTCAATTCCCAGTACCAAATGGATCAACTCAACAGCTCACAATCACATAAACACAGCAATCAAACACATCTTTATCTCTACTTCCAGGTCATATCATCGTCCCTGCGACAGTAATTACATAACTCTTCACCATGCTCTTCAACAACGCCATTGTCGCCTTCACTCTCAGCGTCGCTGTCAACGCCCTTCCCCAGACATACCCCAATAAGTGTGGCGACCAAGTCTGCCCTGCCGATAAAGCCAAATGCTGCGAGGTCATTGTCAACGGAGTTGCTGAAATTGGATGCTTCGAGGAATGCCCATCTATTCAAGCTCTCCAGCGTCGACAGACATACCCAAACAAATGTGGCGACCAAGTTTGCCCTTCGGACAAGCCCAAATGCTGCGAGGTCATTGTCAACGGAGTTGCTGAAATTGGATGCTTCGAGGAATGTCCTGCTCCACCCTCAGCCCAAGAAAAACTTCGACGCCGCGAGCAACCCACGGCCACTATTGCAGCTTCTCCGTCCATTGCCACCTTTGGTCCCAAGTGCGGAGACTCTTTCTTCTGCCCTGTCGGCCAGGTCTGCTGCCCTAATGCGCTCTACCACTGTGCCGACCCTGACAAGGTCAGCCAACAGTGCCCTCAGTAATTAGCAGATGAATAAAAATCTGCAAACTTACTGAGCCAATAATACGACAGTCTATTCTGACATTGGAAAGATATTGCAACACAAAGAGGGTTTAGGTTATATTTCAGTGTTTTTCTTTTCTATTTAGTTATATATGTAGAGGCACTCTATGAAAGACAAGAGATGGAAAAGACTGCTATGACTATAAATTAGACATGTTGCTTCCGCCGGCCAACTCTTCCATTCTAAATTGTCAGCCGCCCCGTATTTGTCAGCCGCCCGCTGTCATTGTTGCAATAAGTCCCTATACCCACCTTATTACCGTTGACCCTATGCATTATTCACAGGCGATTTGACTTAAATCGTCCATACAAAGTGGGTTGCGCGGCCTGTGTTTTAGAGTTGTATCGGTTAGAGTTCCACCAGGTTGCTGACTGGCACTAAATTTCCGAATCTTAGAGTCAAGGATAGAACAATAATAGTAGTAATAGGATTAGACAAGCCGTCGGTTGTTGGCAGCATGTATACATAGTGCCCTACTGTACCAAGAGTTAGACCTATTATGACTCTGCAAATAGGCCTATAGTCTTAGCCTGGAAATCATATTTATTTCCAGATTGATCATGTTGAGCAATACGCGAAACAGATCCAACCTTGACGGATAAGAAAAATACCGACACTTACACTATATTAAGGGTTACTTGATATTTAATGAATTAGGCAACTTCCGTTAACTGCTCAATACATACTGTCTACAATAGGGCCCCATAATGATGTCCAGTTACTGTTAGGCGGTACAGGTCGTAAGATAGGTAAATAAGCCATTAAGAGCCGTTCCTCTGCTTAATGCGACGCGATAGACGCAATTTCCTACGTAAGGTGCAAAATAAACTACAATTAGCAGTTAAAAAATTAACTCTACTGGAATTAATACTGTTATTAACTATTAGGGTTTAAACGAAAGTCGCGAATAGATAAAATGAGCTGATAAAGTTCACTGCTTTAATATAACAAGAACAGTCCAGCATAAAACAGACCTTAACAGGCAATTAATCAGTCTCCCTCCCTTTTGGCTAAGCATCTTAGAATGATATACTAGGCTCTATGTGGGTTAGCAGCTCTGTGCTTCTGAAAATGGATAGATTATAACTATGATGGTCGTGTGTATTCCCAAGGGATAAACCAGTTATATTAGGTTTATATTAGCAGAGAGTGCTAGGCATAGTCTAAGTAATAATAGGTATAAGTTACGTCTAGTAATATACTTAAGGGTATTAAGTATAACTAAGTTATATTAATAGCTAAGGTAGTTTATATATAAGAAAGTGCAAATAAGTATATTTTATATACTTTATATAATAAGATAGATTATAATAAATTATAACTTATAGGGCCTAAGCTATTATAATCCTATCTATTAGATTAGAGGGGATTATAGCCTATAAGGCATAATCTATCTTAATCCTTTCTTAATTAGTGTGATACTATAGGTCCTTCTAGTTATATAGCCTAGAGGTTTCTTAGGCCATAATATAATATCTCTCCTCTATTAGTCTTATCCCTAAGGCTATATCTATAACCTTAGTTATTTCGCATATATATACTAATCTTTGACTTATAAAAATCTTTTACTAATATATCTAATTATCCTTCTTTTTCTAAGAAATAATTAGCTATTATTAAACTAGGCGATATTATTAATTATTTTAGATTTAAAATTATACCTTACTTATTTTATTATTCTTATAGCCTTTATTATATAGCCTTACCTAAGAAATTAGATTACTATAAAGAATATACTTATTATAGCCTTTTATGCGATATATTAGTAAATATCTCTAGTGCTTATTTATATATTCTTACTTATAAGGTTTTTTATTACTAATAGTTTTCTAAGTAAATTATATTTACTAGGAGTCTAATTATCTAGATTTTAAGGAAGAGTATATAGAAGAGGATTTTTTATATTTATAGTAGGAGGTATAGGAAGCTTAAGCGAAGATAAATAAGGTTTTAGCTTATTTAACTTAACTTTATTGCTAGAAGTATTAATTATATACTAAGGGTATTAAGATAGCTATCTAGGGGCTTTATTCCCTAGATAAGCTAGAGGCAACTAAGAAGGCAAAGTTAGAGGTTATAATTGCCGCGTAGTCTATAGGTATTATAGATATTATTAACTAGAGTGCTATTAGCCTTAAGTTTATTTCCCCTTCTAATATTATTAATAGAAGTCCTTTAGAAGGCATTATATATTAATAAGGTATTCTAGGGGTTCTTATATATTTTTAAAGTTAAGGTAGTTCTTTTATTTAATAAAATATATTATTTTATTACTAATTTTATTTATATTAAGAATATTTTCTATAATATATTCTTCTAGTCTATTAACTTTAGCTTCTAATTTATTATTAATTTTAACTTAAATAGTTTTTTCTATTAATTTAAGTAATAAAATATAAAAAATTAAATAAAACTTAACCTTAGGTAATAAATCTAATTTATAATTATATTTTAAGATTTTCTATTTAATTTTATATAATCTAATATATTTATAATTAAGTTTTTTATTTTATTATTTTATCTTAATATTTTTTATTATAAAATAAATTATATCTCTCTCTAAGAAGATTAATCCCTTAATTCTTTTCTTATTAATATAATTTATTATTTTATTTCTAATAAATTTAAGTTTTATTTTTATTTCTTTATATAGGTTTTATAGCTAATTATTAATAAGGATTACTTTAAGGTTAATAATTATATCTCTAGTTTATTAATAGGTATCTAGGGTAAATCTAAAATTAATATATACTAGGGTAATTTTTATACTTTTATTAGTAGCTATATTATAGGCTAGCTAGGTAGCTAATAGCTTCTTAACCTAGTTAATTTACTTATAAATAATATAGTATTAAAGGTATTATTCTAGCGTTTAGTTTATATATTTAGTCTATTTATCTATCTCCTTATAATATACTATAGAGAGCTTATAGTTAATCCCTAGGTATCCTATAAGGCTTTATTAAAACTTTAAGGCAAAAAGTAGTTCTTAGTTTATAATAATCTTAAGTAATATATTATATATTTTAGCGATATAAAAGTAAAAAAAGTAAGTAAATTCTTTAGCTATTATTAATTCTCTATAGGGTATAAAATAAGAAAATTTTATAAGTTTATCTATAATAATAAGAATATTATTATAAAAGTTTCTAATAATTAATTCTTCTAATAAGGGTAGTTTTATAATAAAGTTTATAGTAATTAAGTCCTATAGTTATTTTATAATTAGGAGTAATTATAGTTTCCTATAGGGTTTATAATATTATATCTTAGTTTTTGCGTAAAAGTTATATTAATTAATAACTATTAAGATAGTTTTTTTTATTTTAAGAAATATAAATATTATTTTAATTTATTCTAAGGTTTTATTAATTTCTTAATATCTATATAACTAGTAATTATATATTTTATATATAAGGTTATATTATAGTCTATCTAGGACTTATTATTTATTTATTTTTTTATTATCTAAGAGTTATATATTATATTCTTAGATTTACTTTAAGAGTAAATTACCTTATTCTATAGTATAAGTATTTCTAATAATAATATAAGATATTCTTATAGCTTAATTATATTTATATAGCTTTAATAGGTCTTTATCTCCTAGCTATGCGTTATTATAATATATTTTATAGTTAAGGTAGCTCTTAGGTCTTATACTAAGGTTTTCTTAATTAAAGTATTAATATATTATTTCCTAGAAATCTCTATTATTAAGTTTTTTATTATACTTTATAGTCTAATAATAATATTTAATAAATTCTTTTATATATTTTTAGGGTATAAAGATATATTTCTAATATATAATTATTTCTTATTAAGTTCTTACTTAGTCTACTTATTAAGTTATAAGTCTTCTAAGTTCTCTAAGGGTAATATTAATAATAATCTTATTCTTTTATTTATTTATTAAGTAATATAATAATAGTTATTACTTAATATAAGTAATTATTTATTACTTAAGGTATTTTTCTTATATAAACTATAAGAGTTATTTTTTTACTTTAATTTTCTTAATATCTAAGTTAGGCTATTAGCTAATAATATCTACCTTACTATTTTTTATTTTTTTAATATAAATAATAATATAATTAAATTCTAAAAAATATTTAATATATTATAGTTATTATCTACTAAGTTCTTAAGTTTTCGCGAAGTAAGTAATATTCTTATAATCTATATATACCTTAATCTAATATTTATTTCTAAGAAAATAATATTAAAACTCCTTAAAAGTATTAATTATTATAAGAAATTCTTTATTATAAATAAGATAATTAAGTTCTACTCTATATAACTTATAGGAATAAAATATAATAGGGTATAAATATCCCTTATTATCCTATTATCTAATCTAAGCGCCTAATATAAAGTCTAAAGTATTTATTTTAAGTTTAATTTATTAAGATAAATTAAATATCTTAAGTATTAATTCGCTTAAGATAAGTTCTTTTATTATATTAAAGGCTTTCTTTACTTTATCCCTAAATATAAATATTTTTTTTTTTATAAGATTAATTAATAATATAATAATTTTCCTAAATTATTAGAGGAATCTATAATAATAATTAATAAACCTAAGGAAGGCTTATATTTCCTTAATATTTATTAGTTCCTTTTAATCTCTAATTACTATAACCTTCTTAGGGTTTATATATATTTTATTATATAAGATAATATATCTAAGGAATTCTATTTCTAAGGCATAGAATTTACTTTTCTTAGGTTCTACTAATAATTTAATATCTTATAATATTTATAATACCTTATAGATATATTTTATATATTCTTTTTCTATTTTAAAGAAGATTAAGATATTATCTAAGTAATATATAATAAATATATCTAAGTATTCTTATAATATATTATTAATTATTTATTAAAATATAATAGGTATATTAATAAGTCTAAAAGGCATAATAAGGTACTTAAATAGTTTATACTTAGTGCAAAAAGTAGTTTTCTATTTATATCTTTTTTTAATCTAAATAAGGTTATAAGCTCCTTTAAGGTTAAATATAATAAAATACTTTATCTTAAAAAGTTAATCCTTTAGTTTACTAATAAGAGGTAGCGATATATAATCTTAGATTATAATAGCATTAAGCATTTAGAAGTTAATATATAGCTAGAGCTTTTTATTCTTCTTTAAGATAAATATAATAAGATATCTAATAGATAACTTACTTTCCTTAATATATCTTTTCTATAATATATCTTTAATATATTTTTTTAATATTAATAGTTATACTTTATTAAGTAAATAAAGTTTACTAAAGCTAAGTTACTTTTTATTAATAAATTTAATTTCTAGGTTATAATATATATATTTAAGTAAACTTATTTTAAGTTCTTTTATAAAGAGCTTCTTATAGATATAGTATTATAATAAAATATTCTTAAGCTATTTTTTTTTTAATATCTTCTTAATTTACTTAAGATTTTCTTTTAATTAATAAAACTATTATATAATATATATAATTATTTATTAATTTTATTATTTCTATCTATTATAGTATTTATATTATATCCCCTTAGGTAAAGAGGTATTTTATATTTACCTCTATCTAACTTCTCTAGTATCTTTAATAAAAGTTTAAGATCTTATATTATATCTTAAGTTATTATTTATTATAAAAGATATCTTATTATTAAAAGAGAGCACTTAGCTAATTCTCTAGTTAAAATATAGGTTATAATATTATAACTATAGGTACCTAAGCATAAAATTATAATACTTATTAGGTATAATATTAAATAATATCCCTTAGTTATTTCTTTTAATAAAAACTTTAAGGTAATTAATCTTATAATTAATAACTCTATTATTATAATTAAAAGGGGTTCCTTCTAGGTTAATAACTAAGTAAGGCATTTATTTATGCCTTTATAGTAGCTTAAGCTTATTTACTATAGTTAAGTTAAAGTAATTCTATTTAGCTCTATTATTTATTAAAATATTTAATTATTCTCCCTTAACTTATACTTTTAGTTCTAAGTAATATTACTTATATACTCTATTTATAAAATAAAGGGCCTTCTAGGGTAGTTTTTTCTTATATTTATCTATTTATTGCCTTATATTAGATAAGATATCTAGTTTTTTATTATTATATAGCTAAAATAATTAAACTTATATTTACTATTTATATAGGCTTTATAATTATAGTTATCTGCCTAGCTATTAATCTATTCTTAGTAACTTTATTTTATAGCCTTATTACTATTATAGGTATAATCTAGCTATTAGGTTTCTAGGTAGACTTTATTAAGGTCTCTACGCTAGATATAATTAGCGTATTCTTATAAGACCTTATCCATAGGTCTATAGTCTTTCCTAAGATATAATTAAATGCCTTTATATTATTCCTCGTCGAGGGTATTCCCTTAGTAGGTTAAGAAATTAAATCCTTCCCTTGCTATATATTCTAGCTAGTTATATATAGCTAATACCTATTATTTATATTATAGGTATATTTCTTCATAGTAGAGGGTTACTTCTGCGTTAAGGTAGCTTCTATCTAGTACTTCCCCTTACTCTATTATAGTTCGCTATATAGCAATAATAATCTATTATTCTAGGCTAATAGTCCCTTCTTTAGTTAAATAAAATCATAGCATAGTAATACTAAGTCTTTTATATTATTCCTTTACCTTATATTAGAAAGTTTTATAGGCTAGGTAAGGCTTAGTATTAGGTTAAGATAATTAAATTAGAAAATAGTTATTTTATTATTTATCTATAATATATATATTATAGTAATAGTCTTTATATAATACCTAAGAGATTTTTTTATATTATAGGTATATAAATATTATATATAGGTTATCTTATAGGTTATAATAAGGTTTAGGCTATCTTAGGTTTATAGCTATTTCCTTATTATATGCCTATATATAAATATCTTTCGCATTATTTATATTTTATTATTTTCTAGCTAATTAGATATATTAGGTAATAATACTAAGCTAATAGTATTTATTAGTCCCTTTATAAATTAGTATTTTATAGTTATTTTCTTAAAGTATTATATATTAATTATAGCATTATTAGTGGATTTATATAGTATTCCCTTTTTGCTATATTTATACTCCCGTAGAATATTAGCTATAGTTAATAGGTTTATAATATTAGTTTAGCTAAGTAATAGTAATTATTTATTATTTATTAATAGAGTTTTTCTCCTTATTATTTTTTAGCTCTAATAAGGGGTTTTATATACCTAGGTTAATAAGATATAATTAATAGGTTTTTAGGGGTTTAATTAGTTTATAAAGTTACTCCTTTATAATATTACTAATTATATAGTTACTAATAGCTTATTCCTCTATTAAGTAGGCGGCTTAGTAAGATATAATAATTTCCCTTTTCTAGGCACTAATCTTATTATAACCCTTCTATTTTATTCTAAGTATTTTAATAATATAGATAGCTATCTAGGGTTTATTATCTTAATTAGTTATATTTAGGTATTTCTTACCTTCTAGGAGGTTTTATTATGGCTTTAGTTAATATTATCCTTCCCTAATATCTTATTATTTTTTCTAATATTTATTAGCCTTATAGCCCTTCTTATAGTAATAATAGCACTTAATATCCTTATTATCCTTCTAGGCTACTCTAAGTTCTATAGGTCTTATATAAGTCCTATAGGATATATTACCTTTGGTTTATTTTCTCCTCTAGGATTAATTAGTATTATTCTTATTGCCCTAGATTTATCTTTTATTAGATTTTTTTATATATTATTTAAACTATTAGTTATTAATTTTAATAGCTATATTAATATAGTCTTAGAGGTAATTAGGCTTTTCTACTTTATAGAGTTTATCCTTAACTTTATCCTTAAGTCCTTTATAAAACGCGATCTAAAAGGCGCTTATTCTTTAATTAAAGAATAAGATAATCTATATAAATTTAGCTATATAGGTTAAAGTAGCCTTTATTTATTATAGGTTCTTAAGTTTTTATATAGCTTATTATTCTTTATTAATAATTTTAAAGTTTTATTTAATTATATCTTTAAAGTTTTTATATTCTATAAAGAAAAATTAAGTTTCCTTAGTAGGCTTATTTCTAAGAAAATCGCGTAGCTTAGGCTTAAACTAAGTAAGTATATTACTTATAAGGCATCTACTAGTATATAAGACCTTACTTTTAGCGCTAGCTATCTAAGTTAAGAAGTACTATTAATATACCCTAAGTGATATAAGAAATATCCTAATATAAATAGCCTACCTATTAAATAGCTCTAGGTTCTTTAGCTTAATAATCTTGCTAATATCCTTATAAGTAATATTAGTAATATTATATTTAAATATTAAGTTACCTAGGTTATAGATTTATTATTACGCTAGGTTATTTTACTATACTTAAAGTATAGTAAATTAATTAATTTAGTCTTATTATTTATTACTTATCTACTAGTATTATTATTATTATTATTCTATAGCTTAATAGAAATATTTTTATATATTATTTATAAATATTTTTATATTTATAAGTTATTTTTATATAATCTTAGTATTATTTTATGCGCTATCTAGGAAATTATTATACTAAGTAGTTAAGTAATTATACTTATTTCTAAGCTTATAGACTTTATTTTTATATAAGGCTAGGATAATATATCTTTTATTATTATTATTTATATCTATTAGGATATTAGGTTCTTCTAGCTTATTTACAGGCTATCTTTATTATAGGGTAATAAGTAGCTTATTATGAGAGGTAAAAGGAGATCTAATATTAAGTGCCATAGTAATAATATTACTTAGAGTATATAGTATATTACTAAATAAGAGCTATTAATATATAATAGTTATATATATTCCTAAGGGATAAACTAGTTATATTAGGTTTATATTAGTAAAGAGTACTAAGCATAGTTTAAGTAATAATAGGTATAAGTTATATCTAGTAATATACTTAAGGGTATTAAATATAACTAAGTTATATTAATAACTAAGGTAGCTTATATATAAAAAAGTATAAATAAGTATATTTTATATACTTTATATAATAAGATAGATTATAATAGATTATAACTTATAGGGCCTAAGCTATTATAATCCTATCTATTAGATCAGAGGGGATTATAGCCTATAGGGCGTGATCTATCTTGATCCTTTCCTAATTAGTGCGATACTATAGGTCCTTCCGGTTACGTGGCCTGGAGGTTTCTTGGGCCGTGATAGTAACCGCGATATTCATAATTGGCTGAATTCCAGACCTATCTTTCTAAAAACAGCCAAATCTTAACCGATAAATTCTAATTAGCTGCAACAGTTATGTTAACCCAAAGGTTAAAAACTTATAAGATAAATATAATAATAAGAAATAAAAACTTAAGAATATATTAATAAGATAAATTTAGAAATATTAATATATGCTTAGATTCTATGCTTAGTAGTTTTATTATAGCTTTAGTATCTAGTTTAGGTTAGGTAATATATAATAGTATAGCAGAGATTCCTAGCTATTTATTAATAGTTAACATAGTGGCTAGTATATACCTAATGTATTTAGCACGAAGGTATTAGTATAATGCTGTAATAATGCCTAATCTATAGCTATATACCTAGCTCTTAATTAGATCTTTAATATATTACTAAGAATTTATAAAGCTCCTTCACTTAATTATAGATAATTATATATTTATATATAGTAATCCTTGTAATAAAGTCTTTAGTATACTTAGTGTAATAAGCTAGGATATAAATAGCAAGTACTTAATATTAGATTATCTTATCTCCCTAGGAAATATATCTTATAAGTTTATACTTTAAAAAATCTTTTAGAAATTATAGCTGTTGAGTTCTTAGTAATAGCTTAAATAAGACTAATAGCTAATATTTATTATTATCTTAGGTTCTTAATTTTATTAGACTTAACCTTTATTATCGCCTAACTCGATATGAGAACCGTGCGAGATTTTATGCCAGTGGAGACTTGCCTATTTAGGCACGGATATCCAACGGCGAGACCGTGTTGCATCTCAAAAGAAGGATAGTCGATATCCTCCACACAGTTAGGGAGAAGGTGGTCAGGAACCCATATGAGTTGGCTGGCAAGGGCGAGTATGCGGATAAGCGAATGGCATGGTACGATGAGCTGCGAGTCAACAAAGACATGATCATAGAGGCCACGGTCATCTGGCTGGAGGCCATGAAAAGGCTGACTCGGGGTCATCACCCCGTTCACAGAGCCAATGCTATCCTGGCCACAAAAATAGTCGACGGAAAACTCGTACTGAAGGATGGAGTTCCTTCTGACTGGGTACCCTTTTTGCGAGCCCTGGTCTGCAACCGGACCGACTATGGCCAAGAAGCCTCCAACGGTTTTGAGCCCAATCTCGCGGCCTATATTCGGCTGAGCTTCGCGGCAGAGAAACTCCCTAGGTCGTACGTTAGGAGGCATTATCCTCTCGCAAGGAGAGCGATCGAGGCGTCGCTGACACTGGCACAATCGCGGTACTTTGCGGGGACGAGCATGGGACTGGTGGGATACGTTCCCATGAGGGCCAAGAAAGGGGACCTAGTTGTCATTTTCTATGGGGTTGATGTGCCGTACGTGGTAAGGAGGGAAGCTGGCGGTAGGTATTTGCTGGTAGGGGAATGCTATATGCATGGAATCATGTATGAAGAAGCAATGAGGATCATGGAGATCAAGGAGGAAGATGTAGAGTTTGCTTTTGTTTAACCCAAGTTTGGCGTGGTTATAGTCCAAGTTTCATTCTTCCACGTAGATGACAGGAAGGTAGGTGATTAATTAAAGGGTTTACGCAGTGAGGAACGGTTCTCCAGTTAAAATTCCAGTGAATGTTTACGAAGCTGGGCCTGGTCGTCAGATGTTGAGAGCTGTTTGGGGATGAAGGGAGTTGCCAAATAGACCGCAAGGGGACTTTTATGAATCAGCCATGCGCTAAACAATAGTTGTTGGCCAGTGAATACCTAGGTTCCTCGGGTATCTTTCTGGTGTGCTGTGAAGGGGGGAATCAGTGCCTATGATTCTCTGAGGACAAGCGCGTCCAAGTCATGGGCATCACAGCCAAGAGACGTCATCTCAGAAGCGACAAGGAACATGTCTTTGTTGATAACTTGCTCATTTGTACCACTCTGTTCCTGAACATCATCCCCTGCAATATACGACGGTGCTTGTGTAACGTGCCCCGCACATCAGCTTGGCACATAAAGTGCCGAGCTGCCCTACCCAATTCTTCTGTCCGACACACAAACACGCCAAACAACATCTTTCCATCTTCCCAACTGACGGATTCTGCTTTGAGGGTATCTCTACGAAGCCCTTGCTTGAGATTCCTCTTGAGTTACTGATTCACTTCCCCTTTGACGGCCATCGGAGCTCTTCCTGCCTCTCATCAAGCCTGTCAACAGCCAGACTTGATCATCCACGGCTGTGTCAACAATCACTCATCTCGTTTCGTGAGAGCCATCTCACATTCTCTTGACGTACAGCTCGTTAATAGGTTTGGCCTGGGCTTCCCTAATCTTTGCCTGGACATCACGAGACAGGCTGACGCCAGGTTGAAGAGTCTCCATTACAGACTCCTGTATCTTGTCTCTGGTAGGTTTCTGAAGCTCGGTCAGCTTGTCCATGAATGCCCCCAGAGGGACACAGCATTTCCAACGTGGTTCTCCCGTGCAGTGGTTCGGATCTCCCTGAGCTTGGGCTACGACATGAGCCGTTCTTGAGTCGATCCGACGGTGGCGTTGTGATGGATCTTCTTCGCATGTTTGTCGTAGCCGGAGCAGAAGAAGTACATCACCGGGTCGAACTCGTCGATTTTGGTCTGCTGCAAGGGTTTCACGGTGGAGCGCGGGATCTTGTCGGTCATGCTGTTCTTGAATTCGTTCTCAGTGAGTGTCCCTGTGGACTTGGTTGGCTGTTGTGGAGGCAGGAACAGGAGCGTTGTAACTTGCTGATGGCCTTTCGAAGCCTTGAGGGCCCATCAGCCGCGGCGAGCTCAAACCTCTGACGGCGGCTTTCTGTGTTGAGCACAAGATAGTAAAGGATCTTTGTGGGAGAAGCAGCCGGCCATTTGTTCCGCATCTCATCGTCCTCGCGCCGGAGGCCTGTAGCCATGGCGACACGCTCTCTTCGACTCTGCACAGTCATGGCGTCATGCTGGACTTGCTCGAGAAGCTCGTTCAGTTTCTGGCCTTGATTAGGCTCAGTTCGTGTGACGATGTTGAGGAGCTCAGGCTCAGTCTGCCCAACCTGCCCAACCTGCCTCAGTTGGTCATCGCAGATGGCCAAGATGCAGTCCACCGCTAGCATGAAGTCGCGAGGGGTCCACTGATGCTGGCCGGCGGTCTGGTTTATGCAGGCGCCAGAGGTTTCGAACCACTCCAGGTCTGCCCTAATCACAAGGTAGATGACCTTGATGGTGCCCAGGATCTGGGTGGTGCCTGTCGCAAATTGATGTTTACCATGCTCAGAGAATGTTTTTTTTTTTTTTTGTACGGTAAATACAGGGAGCTCCAGATCCGTGTACCGCTTATCGGGAAGAGGAAGCGCTTGACCCTCACCAGCCATGTTGACGGGACTCTGGGTAGCCACAAGAGGGTTAAGGTCGGGCGATACAAGGGCAAATGAAGGATGGAATGAACGGATATCACGGAAGAAAGAGGTTGACAGGATAACAGGACTGGTGGGGAGGGAGGGGATTATATCGACGTGTGAGACTGGGCATTCACATTGCCATGTGTTCACAATCCAATGAATTCACCTCTTCGCTCAGCACCGAATGGCAAACTCTTTAGGCATCCAGCCGACGGTAGAGGCAACAAAGGAAAACGACTGGCTTCCTCATACCTCAAAGGCGCATTGCAGCGTGTCTTAGGAGGCAGGAGGCGGCTTTGAACGACCACAGCACCGTCCAGCGTTTCAAGTGAATAGCCTCGTTGATTTCTCAGTGGCTAACCGGCGAGGTTCAGATGGCTTTGGGGCAAGTTTGACAAGCGAAAAGACTAAAAGCATCGTTGCGCAAACATGAATGTCACGACGCCATGTTTTTATTTGGGCAGGAATGTAGATAGCCACTGGGTATTGCCTTGAAGAAATAATGCAGTATTTTTTCCTATGGACCTAGAGAGAAGGAGAAAAAAAATAATAATTTGTGGCTTTGTGCTATCTGAGTTGTTGTAATGTTAAGACCCTAGGTGTGGTTACGCAGTCATCAATATGAGACTTGTGTTCTAGGATTAACTGGCTTTTGACGCTCGCCTGATCCACCCTGAGCGTCAATGATCGTTTGGGTGCCGTCGCTTTGGCGGGTACAGGGCAAGCCTGACAAGCGGAACAAGAAGTTGACGATGGAGGCGTATAAGTGCTTGCATTCTCACTGTATCCGTCGGATCGACTTGCACACGGTTTAACATGCAGAACAACTCGCCAATGTGAAACAATGCATGTCTCAGACCAGGCATGGAGCTGCCAGTATTTGAACGGCCTACAAGCTTGTGGTCTTTTCCTATCTTTCTTCTTGTCTCACTGTCTATCTCCCCTCTAAACATCGGTGTTCATTTCAGCGTGATTGACTGGTGCCTGTTTTAGGCGCCGAGACATGCCCTTGAGGTTGTATATATGATTGGAGGTGCTCTTGCTGTTGTCTTGCGAGTTGGGCTTGAACGTACTTGTTTTTGAGATGAGCTTGTACTGTGCCTCCCCTCTTGGAGTCGAGGTTTAGTTAACTGGTCTTCTTGTTGTGCTTGCATTATCTCCTCTTTGGGTCGGAGCTCGTGTTGTGCTATTTGAGTTGAGCCCCTTATGTCCTAGTTTTTGTCGTCGCCCGTTCGAGTTGAGGTCGAATCGAGCTCGACCCCCATTCAAGAGCTCGATTACGTCCCTTTCCTGGTGTGTCCCCTACATGTTAAACCGGAATTGTTCGACACTTACCAGTCGGCCTCGCTCCTGGCCTTGCATCTTGTGCCCCTGCGTGACATTAGGGTGCTAAAGCGATGCTGGTGTCTGATTGCGCTTGGAGGGGAGTTGACCTTGTATTCCCTAAGAACTTGATGACTCTAGATGCGGATAGAATAAGTTCTCTACGAAACTGCCGTTTCAAATTTACCTTGCCTCCCTGCAGTTTAGACGTAGCTATGCCGCATTCCTGGGCTGTCTCGTCAAGGTTTATGTTATCATCACTGTATGCACGTAGACCAAAGAACTTAATGTCTGTTTATATTTAGGCTAACGATTCGGCTCGACCGGGTTAATATTATTTCATGGCTATATTTATGTGTCGTCATGCCTATCATGGCGACCAATAACGTGTTTGGTAAAGCGTAGGGTACGCTAAGTCTACGTCTATTTTGCAAAGCACGAAGCCCTGGTTATGTTCCGCTCACTGTAATTGCCAATTACCTCATGTTTAGGCGGTAAGGGCCATGGTTCTCGGGCTCATAGCAGAATGCCCCCTGTCAGCCCGCCACCGGCTTTGAGCTTCCATGCCTTCTTCTCTCAGCCACTCACTCTTCATGTGGTTGTAGTTGAGGCGATCATAATGGAGCAGGAGGGAGACTAAGAAGTTTTTACGATCTTCTGGATCAGTTAACCCATAGAGGGCCGGGCTTCAACTATAATAAAGAACACATTGTCAACACATCATAGCATCATATCCCAATGCTAACACAGTAAGGAGTTTTTACACACCCTGTAGGCCGTGATCTCCAAACAGGCAGCTTGAGCAAATACATTGGGACTCAACGCCATTCGATAGTTGTTCTATTAAGGCTAGTATACTTCGTCAAAGACCATCCCGAGCCGCCAGCGGTGTCGTTCTTGATCTTCGATCTGTCGATTCTACTTCATCCTACCCAGGGGCTTTTAATGTGGCATTGGGATGTCGCAACTTATAGGATGGCTGGTTGTTTTCCTGGTTCCATTTCGCCTCTTTGGTTACAAGTCTCCACTGCCAATATTTTTGGTCCTTTTCAAGGCTTGGGGGCTCTCATCATCTCCATCCAGCGACCGCTTCTTCCTGCTTATTCGCCCGACCGAGTCATTCGATCCATATGTAGACGTGCTTGGTGAGACGCTAGATGCCGCTGGGCTTTCTTTCTGGCGTGAGTGATGGTCCTCTTGGTCATGAAGTGGTCGGTTCTTACGGTTCGCTGGACTTGGTGACTCGGCATAGAGGTAGGTGGAGGGGCATCACGTGGCGCCATCTACGACTAGGCAGGGTTCTGAACGCCGAGTATCATCATCATCTTCATCGTCCTGCTCGTCAAGCGCCTGTTTCTTATTGCTGGCTGGACCGTGTGAGTTGTCCGAGCAGTGGGTAGAGGAATTCACGGCAACATTGGGCGCTGCGGGACTTTCAGGGGGGCTAGACGAGAGGGCAGAGGACGGGGATAAGGATGAGCTACGAGAGCGGGGCAAGGCTTGCCGGGTCGTCTTGAGGCGGGGATTGCAGGCTTGATGGGGGTGAGAGCCAAACGCTACTGTTGCCAACGCTACTGGACATTACGGGCGGCGGTGGCACTCACTCGAAGAAGATTGATCCTTGCTGTGATTGGGAACAACCACCGATGAAAGGAAGACTGCAAGAGATTTGAGGCTCCTGTAATGATGAAAATAGACAAATTTGTGTTGCTGAGTCCGATTGAGAGAAGAACGGCCTTCCATGATGGTGATGAACAGGTCGTAGAGCAACTCATCAATGGTCTGAGCATGTCGCTTTATTCTCTCATCAACTTGACGAGGAAACTCATCATTGTCGTCGGTGTTGCTCGCAACATGATGGTTTTCGTGATGGAAGGTGACGGGGTCCAGAAGGGGAGTTCGCTCATTAAACCGATCGTACAGAGAGCTAAACAAGTTGTCTTCGTTCAGACCCACCCTCCAGTATGGCCATCTGAACTCTGGCTGGTCTTGAAAGTCGATATGAGGCCGGTGTTGCCAGGACATGATGAGGATTGTGATGTTGTTTTGCTGGAGATGCCTGTGTGAGGTTGAGTGTGGAGAAGTGAAGTGACGCGTGTGAGGTGGTGATGATAACGGCTGAACAGACGATTGCACAAGTGCCATCTAAACAGACGTTGGCCTCGCTCCAAGATCTATCAATATCTGGCTTGCCAGCCCATGCTAGAGTTGTCATGTCCTGTCTGCACGACCCGAATGGCTTGCAGAACGACGATGGACAAGTAGTTTCAGTGCGGCTCCGGCATTCAGCTACCAACGTCCTGGCCGCCTTGCAGTCTTCGGTGTCCCCCGGCTTCTCTCTGGTCACACAGAGCCTGAGCTTCTACTGCTACTACGACGCTAGTAGTGACGACATCGTCGTTGACAACCATGGATCGGCACCCGTTGAAATTCATTCTGTGTCTACCAGCCGAAATAGAAACACCTGCAAGACAGTCGCTCCTCGAGGTGTTTTTACTTTGTCGCCTGGCATCTGGAAGACATCAGCTGGTTCGAAACAGGCAAAATCGGTTGTGGAGTTGTTGATCTTACCACGGCGTTACATCGCCGAACGGTCAATAGTAGGTGCCGGGTCAAAAACAAGGCACGGGTTAGTTAATGAAAGTTCGACGAAAGGGCATCGAGCTCCTCTTGAGGATCAAGCTTCTAATTTCTCAGATCCCGAAGGTCTCACGAGAGACGGCTCTTGACGCAGAAACGCAGTTTCCAGAACATCGGCAGCCGTAGCTGGAAATCCCTTGATGGACTTCCGCCCTGGAGAAGTGATATCAATCAAGAATTCCAAACCAAGACCATGTCCCATCGCAATCGGGAGAGAGATTGCTAGTCCTTCCGGTGGGTGAGATGGCACGAAGAGACGTAGAGATATACGCCTTGAGCCAGACAGCCAGCATTGCCATAAACAAGGGATTTTCGGCCATTTTCGAAGACCAGCACTCCGACTACGGAGCTATGGCGGTCAAACTCATCCGGACGAGGCGTGTCCCCCATTATCTCTGGATTCCAATGCTAGTCCGCGACTAGCTAAATGAAAAGGGCATACCCAGCCAGCTCGATCATGTGAGTTCACCTGTTCCCGCCTGATGCTGATGGTGCCAAGCTAAGCCGACCAGCCGTCAATCGTAAAGCTCAAAGGATTAGACGCCCGGTTATACTCGCTATGCTTAGATGTAAATCCCTTTCGTGACCTCTCTAGAGAGAGATGCTAATAATAGCTATAATATTTAAAGTTAATATATATTAGCTAAAGTTTAATAATTTACTAAGATATTATATTTAATTAATTATAATTTATAATATTATATTAAAAAATATTATATTAAAAAATAATAATTATAAAAAATAAAAAAATAAAATTTTTATTTTTTATATAAAATTTAAAATTTATAAAAAAATATAATATTTTTTTATAATATAAATAAGTATAATTTTTTTATTATTAGTAATATATAATTTAAAAAAATATATTATATTAATATTAATATATAATATTATAATATATAATAAAAAGTTTTTTTATAATTAAAGCTTAATTTTTATTAAATTAATTAAATTAAATATTATTAATAATAATTATTATTTTATAAATAAATATAAAAATATTTAATAAGTTTTATATAATATAATAATAATATTTATATATATTAAATATTATAATATAATTTATAATAATATAAAGCTATTTAATTATTTTTACTAATAAATTAAGTTACTATTCTTATAAACTTTAGCCTAGCTAACTCGAGTAATTAAAATATATGCACTGGAGGCCCTCCGTGGTATGTTGCACCTGAATATCTTAGGCAGCGACGAGGCCCTAAGAGTGATGAATACGCACTGGGCGTCGTCTTGCTATATTTACTCAACTCCCTGATAGGGGTGACCTGCGGTATGTAAGGCAAATAATGCACGGCCGATATAACTCTCGGGGCTCGACTTCAAATGCTTTGTCGCGAGAAGATCAGGGCCTCAATTGCTGTCTTCCTTGGTTTTTTTTTACCCTCGAGGCTAGTCAGTGGACTTGAACTGAAGTGGCACTAATGCGGTCACGTGCTGTAGTCTCATTGGCTTTGATCGCTGTGGTCTGCGCTCCTAAGAAAAATTTGGCGGGGGCTACCCCGTGAAAATCCTGGTCTGGCTGACCCTAGGGTAGGTGGAGGGGTGCCGCATGCACGAACTGTTCTTCTCCCGGTGCACACGGCAGGCCCTTGAAGGGACTTGGGCATTGCTAGGCTGAGAATATTAATCTAGGTTGTGTAGAACTATCCCGCTGGCCTTGACTTGGCCTGTGAAGACGGCAGACGGGGCTGGATTCTCGCCTAGTCGACGTTTAGACACTTTTCTGTTTCGCCTGTTGACGTTTAACTCAGATCTCTTTTGCGGGGAAACCTTAATTTGACTTCATCTGGGGACAGCGCCAATTCCATTTGTCGATAAAAAATCAGCATGTAATGCGTCTTTCTGGCTGACATGACCTCATTTCATTTACATCTCAATGGAAAAGCTCGCTCCGTAGACTCTGCAGCATGGCCCGGGCAGCAAATGGTCTTTCTGGGCGCTTGCCGAGAACTCTTCCAGGGTGTCATAAAGAGCGCCTGCTGTCACCTCAAAGCATAAAAAATAATAAGTAAAAGAGCCTTATTCTTCTAAAAATAAAGGCATCGCCTGATATAGTAATATAATAGCATATAGCCCCTATAGTAAGGCTACTCTAACTAATTAAAATATATTATTATTTAATTTAGTCCCTATTTAAGTATATATTATTAATAGTATTTAAATATTCTTATAAATAGCTTTCATAAAAAAATTAACTTAAGATAAATAATATATAAGAAAAATAAAATATTTATTAAATATACCTTTAAATATATATAAAAAAATTTATTATTTTAAGTTTATTTTTTATTTATATAAATTATTTTATTAAATATTATAAATTAAAATTTTTAAAAATAAAAAAGGCTTTTATAAATACAGTTTTTTTTTATTTTTTATTATTTTTTAAATATTATTATTTTAAAATAATATTTTTATTTTATAAAAATCTTTTTAAATATTATATTAATTTATTAATACTTATTTTATATATATTACTTTTATTAACTTTATAATATAAATTTACTATATTATTTTACTTATAAATATTTCTATTATTTTTTTTAATTAATTTATCTTTATATTTTTATTAGTATTATTATAATTATTATTATAATTATTAATATTTCTTTTATTATATAAGGCTTTTAGCTTAAGCTTTTTAAATATTTTTATTTATCTTATATCTAAGCTATAATATTTAGTAAAATTCTTAATTTTTCTTAATATATTTTTATTTCTTTTTATATTTATTATTACTTAGCTTATAATCTAAGTAATTATACCTATAGGTTTATATAAGCTTTTATTTTTAACTTTAAATTTTAAAATAATATTAATAAAATATAAATAATTTCTTTTTATTTAGCTTATTATTTAGGCTTTATAAAAGGCCCCCTAATATTAATAATAACCCTATAAGTATTCTTAATACTTTATTATTATATTTTTATTTTACTAATTAATTTAATCACTTTTTTATTAATATTATATTATTATTACGTTCTAATTAAAGCTATTAAAGAATAACCTTAAGCTTTTAAATAAAAAAAATAAGACTTTATATATATTAAGCCTTAATAGCTTTAATAAATCTAATAATAATAATAATAATAAAAATAATAAAGATAATAACCTTACTTAAAAGAAATAAATTAAAATAGCTATTTATATACTTTTTATTATTTTTTATTAAGTAATTATATACTTATTTTTATATTATAATATATAACTAATTTACCTAAGTAACTAATAAAAAATATTATATTATATTTTTATTATTTTTTTTATAATTATAATTATATTAAGTAAAGCTCAAAAGTATTTAAATTATTAATATAAAAATACCTTTATAAGCTTATTAATAAGTATTAATATTATTAAAAAATATAATACTTTAAATATACCCTTTTTAAATTTTAATTTTAGTTATATACCTTATATATCTATATAATATAAATATGTAGTAATTTTTATACTTTTATAAATTATAAAATATATTATTTATAAATTATTATAATTAATATTATATTATAATCTAAGTTTAAAATATATCTCTAAGAGTAAATACTTAAGATTTATTATTTCTTTTATTATTTACTTTAAAAAAAATAATTTAATTTTTATTATAAATATTATACTTATATCATATTTTATTATTTTTTTTATTATATTAATTTTTTTTAATAAAAATAAAATATTTCTATAATAACTTTTATATAAAAAAGTTATTAATAAAAGAAGTATTATTAATAATTAATAATAACTAAATTATTATATACCTTTTATAATATATAATATATAAGAGATTTATATATAAATAATAAATACTTTAATTTATAGCTTATTAGTATTTTAGACTTAGATTAATAAGGAATTAAGAAAATATTAATACTAAGGATATAATATTTACTTATATTATTATTATTATATAAAGTAATAAACCTATTTTCTTTTAATAAATCTTAATTTCTTATATTATAGCTATATTAGGCCTATATATAAATTCCCCTAGAGATATAAGAATTATAAGTTATATATTTAGCTTATTAAGACTAAACTATAAAATTACTTTTTTAATATCTAACTTATATAAGAGACATATTATATACTTTTTTCTATTTTTAATAATTTTAATACCTAAGAACTAAATTATATTTCCTTAATCTTATAATTATAAGCTCTTTTTCTTTTTATAATAATTATTTATATACCTAAAAATATATCTTTATAATAAAAGATTAATATATTATTTAGAAAAAAAATAATAAAAATATTTTTTTTAATAAAAAAAAATTGTTTTTTATTAAATATTATATTAAGGGATTAAAGTATTAAAAAGAAATTTATAAATTAAAAATTAAATAAATTATAAATACTAAATATATTAAAGCTTAATAATTCTTTTTAAATACTTAAAATTATTAAGTATATAATAAATAATAAAAGAATTATATTATTTTATTATATATTAATAAAAATATTAATAATATTAAACTACTTAATCTTAAGATTAAATTAAGTGATTATAATTATTATAAATTAAAAAAAATAAAATAAATAATATTATATTTATAATCTTAAATATAAAAAGCTCTTAAAGGTCTTTTTATATATATAAATATATCTTATAATACTTAAGAAATCTTTATTTATTAATCTTATATTTAAATACTTAGAGGTAACAGCTTTAAGTATACCTTTAATTACTTAATTTCCTTTTATATATTTTTTTTCTCTAAGGGTATGAATCTTTTTTTATATTACTTTTTTAAGTAATAACTTTAAAAGGTAATATTATATCTCCCTTTAATTATTTATTTCTATTAATAATAAATCTTTATTTAGCTTAATAAAATATATAATATTTATTTCTTATTAATTTAGCTATTTTTAAATATTTTAAGATTTTATAATTATTTTAATAAATATTAAAAAAGTAATTAAAATATATATAAAATACTTTATTTTATCTCTAAATTAATTAGACTTAAAGAGGCTAATAAAGTAATTTTTTTTATATTTATTAATATATTTATAATTCTTTAAGTTTATTTTATTTTAGTTTGTATTTATATTATAACTTATTATTATATATTTTAATAAATAAAAATAACTAAAAGGCTTTTTTTAGGTTATTTTTTTTTATTATCTAAGGTAATTTTATTTTTTATTTCTTTAAGGTCTTAATAAGAGACTTAATAAATTAATTATTATTATTTCTTATAGAACTATAAAAATCTTTTAAATATATTTTAATTATTATAAAAAGCTTTAAGTCTTAATATTTTTAGCTTAAATTAAATCTAATATAATAATATTACCTTATAATCTTATTACTTTTAGTATTATTATATTTAGATTTTAAAGACTAATTTTATTTTTAAAAGAGTATTACTTATATTTATTATATATATTAACTCTAGCTATATTATCTCTCTAGGGGTTTAAAATTTAATTAACCTTTACATATTTAATTATAATATATTTATTTATATTTACTTAGGGGAATTCTAAATAATTCTTTTAATATTTATAAAAGCTTTTACCCCTAAGTTTAAACCTTTTAGTTATTTATAAAGAAATATCTTTTATTATATTAATTTTATATATATATCTAAGATTATTTTATATAGCTTAATTATTAAGTTTTATAATTAAGTATTATTTTATATTTTTAATATATAATTTATAAAAAATATTTTAATTAAAATTAATATTATATATACTAATAATTTACTTAAAATAATAGATTTATATATAAAAAAGATTATTAATAATATAATTAATTAAATATCTTATATTTCTTTTACGCTTTATTTTTATTTTTTATTTATATATTCTTTATTTATAAATATATTTTAAAAAATATATATAATATTTATAAGCTTAAAATATATTTTAATTAGGCCTAAGATTAATTTCTAATTTATAAATAAATAAAGGTATATTATTATTAAATTATTATTTTAATACTTTAATAAATAATTTTTAGCTTAATTTTCTTAATAAACTAATATTAAATAAATAAATAAATACTTATATACTTTTTAGCTATAGCTTTATAAATAATCTTATTCTTATAAATATAATAATTAATATTATTATAATATTTTTATTTATATACTTAATACCCTTATTAGACTTATATATATCTAAAAACATAAGCTTAAAAGTAATATCTTTTATATATACTTAGTATTAAAAAATTAGTATTCTTATTATACTAATAATTATATATTTATTATTTTATTTAATTATATAAATATAAAGGCTATATTATTTATATACTTAGTGCTTAAAGTAAAATTACGTATTAAAAATATTAATTAGATTCTCTATTAATAAAGGCTATATATATAGCTATTTATTAAATTTATCTTTTATAATTAAAAGCTAATTAGAGTTACTAAAGCTAATTATATAATCTTATAAGTTTTAATATATTTATTAAAAAAGTCTTAATAATTTAAATACTAATTTATAATATAAAATTACTTATATAATATATATTATATTATATATCTTATAATTTATATATTTTAAAGTATTAATTTTAATATTATATATATTAATAATTAACTTTTTAAGTACTTCTTTAATTAAATATCCTAATTATAAGTATTAAATATATATGAATATATCTTTTATTTTAATTAAATCTTATAAAAACTAATAAAATTAATTAATATTTTTAATAATAATCCTTATAAGAGTATTATTTAAATTAATTAGAATTATATTATAAAGCTTTAATTATATATTAAGAAAATAAAATGTATATATATATATATATTTAAAAAAAAATATTTAAATAAACCTCTAGCTATTTAATAATAAAGCTATATTTTATTTTTTTAAAATATAAAATATTATTAAAGCTATATAGCTAAAGTCTTATTTTATATAGGTATATTAAAGAAATACTATTAATATATTAACCCTTTATAATAATAATATCTAAGAAAATATAATTAATTATAATATTATATTTAGATCTTTTTAATAGTCCCTTAAGTTTAAATTTATTATATTTCATAATTTAAATGCTTATATTACTTAATTTTATTATCTTTTTAATATAAGAAATAAAAAAGCCTTTTTAAAATAAATTTATATTATTAATGAAATATATTATATTATTAATATCTTATATAATATTTATAATTATTATTAAAATTACTATTAAAATTATTATTATTTATATATTTATATAAGCTAAGATATATATATTATATATTTAACTAAATAAGTTTAATTAAACCTATAGACTTGTATCTATTATTAAGTCTAGTACTAAGCCTTAGCGCTAATTCTTATTAGGTTTATAAAACTCTAATACTAACTCTAGGAACTAATCTCTCTAAAACCTATAATATTAATAACCCTTATTTCCTAATATAATTACGCTAATAGCTATATAGCTAGATCTCAGCTAGTTATAAGACTTCTTTAATCCTCTTATTTAGTAGTATAAAAGGTTTTTATAGTTATTATAAGGATTATAACTTATGCCTTATGCCACTTATTATCTTATAAGTCTTTAAGGAATTTAATACCTTTATTAATAAGATTTTTTTTTAATTTCTTTTTAAAAGCCTTTAATAAAAAAAGCTTTTTTTTAATAAAATTAAACTATTTATTAATATTATAACTTAATAAAAAAAAGCTAAGTAAAATATTATAACTAAAAATTATAAATTTAATTAATATTAATTTATTATATTATATATTTATCTTAATACTTTTAAGGCTATTATTTAATATTATTACTTATAGTTTATTATATATACTTTTTATGCTCTTATAAAGCTTATAGACCTCCTTAGTAAGGTTATTTTAATTATATTAAAAGGTATACTAATAAGTATTAGTTATATTATTTTTATTATTTAATTAAAGGTCTTTATAGAAAGCTATTATAATCTCTTTAATATATTATTAATTAGTTAATTAACTAATTAGTTATAATAGTTATTATTAGTTATAATTAAACCTCCTCTTATAAAGATAATAAAAGTAATTTTAACCTCTTTAAGTAGTTAAGAATTATAATTAAAAGGTTAATATTAAAGGGAAGAGCTATTATATAAAAGGGATTTTAACCTCTTTAATTAGTTAAGATATAAGCTATTTATTATAAATAGAGCTAGCTTTAATATATTATTAAAGCTATTAATAATTATATAAATAAACCTTATTAATTTAAGCCTATTAAGACCTTTAGCTTTAGGTATAAAGCTTTTATTATTAAAACTATTAAAATATTAATTAAGATATTTTAATCCCTATTTTAGGTAATATAAAGTAATATAATAATAATATTTATAAAAAAACAATATTTATATTTCTTAAGTGCTATAAATATATTTATTATATATCTAATTTTATAAATTATCTAAGGGTTAATAATAATATTATAAATATTTATCTCTAATAATAAGGTTAATAATATTTATATAAATAGTTTTAATTACTTATATTTTATAATTAAAATAGGCTTTAAGTCTTTTTATTATAATTTATTAAGTATTTTTTAAATAAAATTATAATATTAAAACTTAAATATATTTTTAAAAATAAAAATCTTTTTTTATTATTTTAATAAAGTCTTATAATAATTAAATATTCAGATTTTTAAGCTTTAAAGTTATAATAATAGCTTTATAATAAGATATTATAAATATAAATATAACTTAACTCTTAATAGCTTAATTCTTAGTAAAATATAACTTATATTTATATTTAAAATATATTTTTTTTAATTAAAGTATTATATATAAATTATATATTAAAGTTTAATAAAATATTATTATGTTTTTTATTATAATATATTTTTTATATTTTATAATTATAAATTTAATAAGCTTATTATTAAATTAAGCCTTTTTATTAAGATTTATAAAATATTAAATATTTAATATATTTAAATAAATTTATAATATAATTACTTAATTAAATTATTATATCTTAGTCTTAAAATAAATAATCCTAATATTATTTATAATATTAGACTAAAGAATTATAAATATTATATTTAATAAATAATAAATAAATATATTTAATATATTAAAATAATTAATTATTAATATAAAAAAAGGTTATAAATTATAAAAAATAAAAGTTTTTATTCAATAAGGTTTTTAAAAGTTTTTAAATTAATTTAAAAAAAATATTAATAATAATAAAAGATATATAAAAAATTATTAAGAAATACTTCTACTTAGGCATATAATTACTAGATAAAGCGCCTATTATTACCTTAAAGTATAAAAAATAATAATTAAAGAGCCTTATTCTTCTAAAAATAAAAGCATCGCCTAATATAGTAATATAATAGCGCATAGCCCCTATAGTGGGGCTGCTCTAACTAATTAGAGTGCGTTATTGTTTAACATAGGGCGAGGGTCTAGAATTGGGCCCTACCCTAAACATATCCCAGCCTCCGAAAGATGATGCGTCGATTAGACGTGAATAATACAATCAAGCAAATTCAAAGTATCCTTCTTATTAGGATAGCGAGCTCATAAAAGCCCATCTTCCATAAAATTACTATGGTGATTTTTAGAGCTTATTGAGGGCTCACATAGTCATCTCAAAAATCGTGCATCACATTCGAAAGACGATCAATAGGTGCTAAAGAAATAACCATGTTTTTCATCTCTACAGTCGGTTCTTTTCATTCATTATTCCTCATCATGTCATCATGTCTTGCATCCGTGCTGCGCCGACACGCTCTCCCCCAAAACAAACACCACGATCCATCGTGCCTAGACGCGTCCCAGCCAAAACAGTACTTGGCCAACCACAACCCCGGTCCCAATGCCAGATCTCATAGTACGTGCATATTGTCCCGCTTCTTCGTCTGCTTATCATCTTATTCTTTTTTTTTTTTTTTTCTTTTTTTCTTTTTTTTAAACCAAAGGCCCAAGCCATCACGCAAAATATGTACTCACCTAATTCTCCATTGGCACGTGTCGAGCCAACAAACAGTGAATGCTTCCCGATTCGGGAGAGAGCTGGAAGCCAACTTTGTGGTATTTCCCGCGCAAAGCCGCCCGTGCCACCCTCTTCACTGGGTTGTCATTCCGCTGGGCACCCCAGATCCTGTTGTGAGCGGCCATATCGATGAGGCGATGCATGATTGCTTGACGCGCTTCCAGATCTTGGGCCGTCATGGGCTGCTGAAGCATGCCGACAGTGCTGTTGGCATTCATCAAGAGATGTCGCCGTTTCTCTTCCATTTGCTGTTCCATCTGCTGCTGCCGCCGTTGTTCCATCTCCTGTCTCTTCTCCTCCAACCGCTGAGTATACCTTTCCCAGGCCTCTACCCGCCTTTGTCTCATCACTTTGGCCTTTGCTTTCGCCCTGGCCAGTTCCGCCTTTTCGAGTTTGGCTGTCGCACGCTGGACTTTGAGGTTTTGCTGGCGCTGTTTGAGCGCCTCCTCTCTCGCCCGCAGCTCCGTCTTTTACCGCTCTTGTTCTTGTCTCATCTTCAGCTGTATTTGATCTCGTTCGCGACTGGCCCGCTGCTCGACCGAGGTCAGTTCCTCTGCTGCCCGGCGTTTTTCGTCCTGTCTCTTGCCGGCCAGCTCAAGTTCGGTTCGATCGTTATCGAGCTTCGTCCTTTCGGTTCGGACACGCTTGGACAGTGCAGTGAGGTGTGCCTCGGTGCTTCGGATCTTGGTCTCGCGGTCTCGGAGGGCAGCGTCGCGTCGCGTCATATCGTCCACCAGGGCTTGGAGTTCTTGGAAACGTCAGCTTGTTCAGAGGCGACTCTGCAATGATGACCTCCTTACCTGGGGGGATGGCTGGGTCGAGAACCATGGGGTCGGCTGTCTGAGCCATGTCTTGACACGGATTGGGGGCTTGGCCTTGAGGCTGATGCGAAGGAGGCCGGGGAAACTAGCCATTGTGCACGTTCTGATGCTGGCGGCTCTGGTCCTGAACCAGCTGCTGGAGTCGGGCGATCTCGTCCTGCAAGCTGAGACGAAGAGCTTCCTCCATCTGGGCAGCGTCAAAATCGGCTCTCGTCTTTCTGCTCTTCGTCTGTTGAATAGGTCAGTCGTGGACTCGACACTAAACGTCACAGCATCCATACCTCATTCGACAGAACCGTCTTGGCCAATGAAGTGGTAATGTCTCCCATTTCGATATCTCCCTCCGAGTCTAGAAAGTCATCCTCATCCTCGTCGTCGTCGATGACGATGGGCTCAGTTGTTCTGCCGGTCGGCTGTGTCGGGGCCTTGGGATTGGCTGCCGTCATCTCCCCGCTGTTGTGTTCTGATGGGCCGACCTCTTCCTCAGGAGTAGAGTCTCTCAGGATCCTCTCGAGAACACTCGATAGTGTAGAGGTTTCGCCCAAGATCTCATTGACCAGGCCCTCGGGCCACCTGAACCGCTTCTTGCGAGTTGATGGATCCCAGTATTCAGATACCTTGCCATCGTTCTTGACCATCTGGAGAGTATACTCCTTGCTGCTGAGCATCTTGCGCTTGAGGACGATGCGATGCTTCTTGTGAAGCTTGGCCGGCTCAATCCGATGGAAACGGCCAGCTTGCTCAACAACTTCTCGTCCTGGAGACAAACCTTGTGTCGCTTTCGGACTCGAGGTTGGGCCTGCAGAAATGCAGCCGGCGGCAGAATGTCGTCTTGGGGGGATCACCACTCATCTTCAATTTGGGCTTGACGACTGGCAGCTTTGGAGATGTTTGATGCCAACTGGATCATTGAGGAGGGCAAATCGACCGTGATGCTCCAGAAGACGGCTCACCCCAAGGACCAGGCCAAGGCCGGTGTCTTTGCTTCTTGGCTACAAGATGAGAGGCTTGATTCCATGATTGGCTTTGCTGGTGGTCGACAGGCACCAATTCAGGGCGCCAAAGGGCGCATGCCACAGGGCTCAATGGGTTCTCCGGCCTGGTCTGCACCGGTGCCATGATTCGGGATGATGACGCCGGTGCCCTCCGTTCCTATTAGTTTGATGAGACCGGCCACCTCTATACCTCCAGGTGCGCCGATGACGAGTTAGAGAGGCCAATTGCGTTGATCGGAGGCATCATGCCTAATGGCGTAGACAAGGAGGTACGGGTAGACGCCGTGGACAGGAATCATGGTTCAAGATGCAGCTGGAGCTTCTCCCGACGAGTTCACATGATAATAACCCATCATTTATGATTGACATGTTCTGGGTGGGCCACAAGCATAGAAACCAGGGAAATAAGAGGATTTCGATCAGGCAAGAGGGAATCGATAGAGGTGAGCCGCCTTGCCATTAATTCCCTTGGCCGCCAAGAAATTTCGCGGGCGGGTTAACAACCTGTGAAATTACTCGCGCCCGATCGAAATGACGTCATTCCATGAGCTACCATGCTTACCAAGGACAAGGTAACTGTTGGTGCCTGATACAAATCAACCAGTGTGTATCAGGCATCCATTTGGACAAGACACTACATGTTCTGGAGGCCGCAGAACGCTCCTGCCTCATGTTAGTTCACCACGTGATCGTTCAACCGGCTTCTGCTTCACCTCACCAACGCGGCCTCAATGAATGGTCTTCACCTCACGGGCTTGTGATTGGCATTGCCCACTATGCTCCCAACTACCCGTCTTCGGGGCCGGTCTGTACCCCCTGGTGCTCCCACAACGCCGCGCATCCTCAGTTTGAGCGGCCTGCATGTGCCCCAAGCCTCAGCCAAGTCGGCTGCATCGACAGTGTCTCGCCCGCCTCGATCGCCGCCGCAACAACTCCCTGCACAACTTCCTCGGACGCCATTTCTTGAAGCACTTCCACCAGCATCTGGCTCCCAGGCAGCCCGACCACTCAGCACAACGCCGTGCCCTCACTCTCCTCATGGAGCACCATGGAGCCGTGTGCCAACTGGCCTAAGCGGGAAGGCTTTTGTCAGGCCTTTCCTCTCTTTTTGCCTTGGCATGAACTAACTCGGTGGTAGTTCCATGACTTCATGTACAATCTCGTCGAGGACGAACCAGCATGCGGACCGGCTCTCCCACCCTACATCACCAGTTCTCTCAACTCGTACCCCAAGGAGACTCAGCACGACGTCATTCGCCAAGTCGTTCAACAGGCACCTCTCCTCAAAGAGACCGTTACCGTGGCCCGCAAGATGACCAGGCTGCAGACAGACTGGCCTTCGACGAACAAGGGACGTCGGGACAGATGCATCGCCAACTTGAACGTCGCTTAGGGGGGCGATGGTTGGCTGCCGCCGTGGCCACGGAAAGGCGGCGCCATTGTGTCGGCGGAAAACATATCTTCTGTGGACGTCTTCAATCTGTCAACCATCACTCGGACCGCTACTCAGCGCAGAGTTGTTCTTCCTTCTTTATAGCAGGCCAGAGGCTGGCTATTTGACGCCGCCCTTTCCCTGCGAACACCCATGGTCTGGACACGAGACACCTCAGGGACTGCTCTACGGTTGTGTAAGCAGGGAGGATTGCCAGTGGCATCCCATAACCAGTCCAATGTACATGATGACCCTGTGGCAGAGGCAGGAGAGGTCAGTTCTGATGATGATGATATCGAGGGCATGGAGATGATTCCAGTCACCGATCAACCCATGCAGCCTACAGGCGTCAAAAATCAGCGTCTCGCTAGCTACTCTGAGCACTCCACAGAGGACGGGAGCATCAACACGAACCTAGAAGCAGAAGACACCTCACTCGTGCCGGAGCTGGGTCGATACATTGCTTTAGAGCAAACCGCAGGCGGCATCTCGAGTCCTCCAGAGCTGACCGAGTACGACGACTTAGCTACCGAGCTTCCCTCCAACCTGTTGCAAACACTCCTACAGCCCCACACCAAGAACGACCAACACATGCAAAGAGTCACGCAGCGCCCTTCTCCAGGGACCGCTCTTGTTGGTTCTCCATCTTTGGGGTCGAGGAAAGTACCAGATCCTCAGTCAGATGCCCACGAGCAATTGGCGACAGGGTCTTGGCTGTCAGATGCCACCTTGGAACTGTTGCAGAACAAGATTATGCAGTACACCCGCAACACCTTTCCTGAAAGCAACATCCTCGACTATTCCTTTGTTTTTGATCCTTTGTTTATCGAATTAGCTATTCCCCTACCCGCCTGGCCTCGTCGGATGCAACATCCATCTATCCGATTTATCTTCGTGCCACTTCATCATAGAGAGCCGGGCCACTGGACACTGGCAATGGTTGATCTCAAACGGTCTCATGTTCTCTGGTACGATCCTTTGCCAGAGCCTCGTCGTGCTCGAGATGTCTCTAGAACTCTCTGCTCTTGGCTCAGCCCTGACTCCACGCCCTTCGAGTTTCACGAACTGGTACGTGTTGATACTTCACTTACCCTGTCACCTCCGTGTCGCATCACCGTTCGCCGATTTCCCGCCGGCGACGTGAGAATCTGACCGCAGTCACGAAGACCTGGTTCTCGTGGTCTTGTGTTGTAGCTGAGCTAGACTAATGAATCATGTAGGCTGGGCCGCGCCAATCGGATGGGTCAAGCTGTGGTTATTACGTCTTGCACGCCCTTTTCTATCTTCTACGTGGTCTCCCATTGCCACCGACCTTTCTCAAGACTCAACAATTCCTAGGGGATCTTCTGGGACCCGCCTCTCCGAGCCGCGATCGCCGATCGGCTGATACTGCCTTTTTCCGCCCCGGAACCAGCACAGATCTGCTCCATATTGCACCAGACTTCCCTCCAGACAGCACTTTGCATGGCCCCCACGATGCGACGGGATCTTTTGAATCGGAGCTTAGGGCCCGCCCAGAGAAGCAACTAATAACAGCAGCGCCAGAAAGCTTGGTTCACGATGCCAATGATGATGCGGGATCCATTGGGAAAGACAGTTCGATGCCCCGAACATCAACTTTGTCAGCCGAGTTTGAAAAACGGCGCGCACCCATGGCCGACTCTGGGTCTTCATCATTGTCAAAATCAGATGCCGTGAATACCCCTAACAAGCGGCCACTTGGTGCTTGTACCATTGACATGGACACAGAAGCATCCTCCAGCAACCAGAAGCGCCAATGCCGAATGGATCAGAGCTCATCCCACGGTGGCAATCAAGCCTTGGGAGAGGTCATGCATCTCCTGCAAAGCTTACGAACTTTCACCGACTCTGTCAAAGATCATTTCGGATCGTTTCCACGCAGACATCGTTGCTCTTGGCCGGTATCTTGAGGAAGAGGAGGAGAGCCTGCACCAACTTGAACAGGAACTGGGAAGTCTCAACGAGGCAGCCTTGGCCGCTCAGCGACACGAGTTACTATCCAACTGGTTGGCTCCAATCTCGCAGACTCACACGGCGAATATGGAGGACGACGAGGAAGTCAAGCGCGTCATGGAAGGCTTTTTATGGATGGCCACCACCGTCCTGCGTGGATACAGTGACCGTGTGCAGTCCCAGGGGGTTTCAGGAATCAACAAGGAAGAAATTGAACGAAAACGCAGTGAGGTGACCAAGCTTTTGGGCCTCAAGAGGAAAACCCTCACTGATTTGCGCCAGCAAGTGGCATTGGAGGCCATCAGAGGTGAGCTGGTCGGCGAGATGCGTCATGTCTTAGGAACAATGGAGCAGTAGTCTGTCTACTTTTCACTTCACATATCTGTTAACTTTCATGGAGGTTGTTACATAGGGGATACGCTTTCTTCCATCCGAGAGGTTACTCGCGTCTAGTCGACTCAGTTACCTACTTAATATACTACATCTTTGGGTTTCTTCAGTGTCTCGCCAGTGTCTGTCTCTTCGCCGTCACACGACAACAAAATTCCAACCTACATAGCATTCATTGAGTGCACACCGAGTTTCCACGCCCTATTCCAGGCATATCCCCTAGAGCCGTGGAAGAAAGTCGAGCATATCATCCAAGCTTATCATGATTCCTTGAATCTATTTGTTTCTGGGTGCCTCCAAGTTACTTCGACATAACATTGTCATGTTTCAGAGCGGGAAACGCTATCCATATGACTCACTCATTCTTCAAGGTACCATGACACGAGGGTGATACCGAATCGATGAAGTGAAGAGCGCTTCTACTCTCAACAAGCATCCAAATACCTTCTTAACAGCTTAAATAGACATCCAGGACTACCTATGCCACCAAATATCATTCAAACCACGCGTTTACTGAGGTGGGTCGCCACAATTCAACCAGCACAAGCAATGCAGTCATCGAATGAAGTTTATCAAGCCTACTAGTTAACTATAGTCACTACGAAATATAAGTATTACCGTGCCTCAAGCGTTTAGGAGAAGCAGTTGCAACTGTGCCGTGATTTCTCACGAGCACAGCAGTTAGTAGCGCCTAGGGAAGGTAAATACACAAGTGGAACGACTAAGGTCGAATTATCCCATTCTTCCTACGTCCGTCATGGGCCCGGGCTGATATATCACTCAATAGAGTAGCTCTAAAAGCTTTTCTTGGAGCTGGCTTGGGCACCATGCTAGGTCAACCTTACGGAGGCTACCCGAGAATTGCTAATAGAGAGAATGACGAAGACACCATGAGTAGTATGCGGTCAACTCTACTAGCCATTAGGACCATCTTTCTGACACTGCTCATTGTTTACCGTAATAGCCCTCTCGTCAGATTTCCAGATTTTCAATATCTATTTTCACTGCTCCTTTCTTGTCACGAAGCTCCCTTGAGGCCATCCTTGAGCGTCTGAAGTTGGCCGAGATTATCTCGTCACGCTGGATTCATCACCTTATCTACCCAGCTCTTCACTGACCTTATTGTGAGCCTGCTGCATCTCAGTGACGACGATGTCACAGCTTATAAATGAGCTTACAGGCAAGTTCTAAATGAAGCTGAGAGCATCACTCAAGCGTCAAGGCACCTCTGTGTTTTTCAAACAGACCTGGCCACTTCAAGGGTAATTCAGGGGGTAATTACATTCTTTTCACGCGTGTCAAGCTCTGTCGTTTTGTCGTCGATGACCCGTGAGAGGGAGGTTGACTCCTTCTGTAGCTGACCCGTGGTGATGTTGGTTTAGGCAAAAGGCCTGGGGGTAGCAAGCCCCCTTGACCTATCTAATCGATATTTCGGCAATGTTCACGTGCCGCTGTATCTGTGTTCGTTTTATATTCGCGATGAGTCAGGCTGACTCAGTGGTCCTAGAGCTTCTCATTTGCCCTTCGACTAGATTCCGCCAATTTTTTCATCCGATGAAGCTTTATGTAGGGTAAAGATGGGCACGAAGATCGGTGACGTCGATCGTGTAATCTTAGCACCCCGATGCGATGGCCGCCATGGGCCTGCCAACTACGAACTGTGAGTCAGCGGAAACAGATACTCTTCAGTGCCTCACATGGGGACCATGAGTCAAGACTTGACGTGCCACGTCTATCTTTCCTAATCTCTTCCCCTCTACATAGTAGTGGTTGCTACCTCCTCGGCTACTCCGATGTAGCATCACGCCATGTCAACATGACTTTGAGATAGAAGACGCTTCTAATCAAGGTCCACGGGTGCGTAGAGGCTATCCACTTTCACAACCAATGCCGAATGTCGTCCTGTTGGGTGGTCGCCTCAGGCACCAACTTCTCAACACCATGAGATTCACCTCATGATCGCATCGCGTCTCACGGCTCGTGTGGGGGACACAAGCTAGATCTGATAGGCCTGCGCTGTGGATCAACTTTTCCGCTCGTGTCCGATTGGTTGACCAGTCATCCGTTTCATCGAGCACAAAGTCTTGTCTTGTAAGTGTTCTTGTTCTTTTTACCTTGACGCTTTTATCCTGATTCATCTTCTTGTCCTCTTAGTCTCTCTTACTCAAACCTATCTTGTCTCGACTTGACCACATTTCACTTGCCCTCATTCCTCTGGTCTAAAGTTAGCTAGACTTCTCTTCTCCAAGCCTGTCCAGACTTCCCTTACCCTCTTGGCTAAATATCTCTTGTCCATGGTTGGCCAGGGTTCCCTCCATCAGACTTCTCTTCTTCACGTATGCCCAAGCTTGTCTTACCCCCTTGACTAAACTTCGTTTGCTTGGACTTCTCTTCTTCAGACTTACCCAGGCGTGTCACTATCCTGACCAAACTTTACTTGTTCACACTCGCCTAGACTTTTTTCCCTTGTCATCAATGATGTCTCCGAAAGAGGCCATCAGCCACAACAGCGAAAGATGTAACCACCAATACATATCCGTATCAGAGTCTCAGATTTGGTGTGTTTCCCCTTCTAGTATCTCTGTTGCAGTTGACAACTAACGCGATAAAGAGCGGTCCAAAGGCTCTTGGAAGCCCATCGCAATTCCGCCCCCCCCCACCTTCGAACATTGCCATTGGAGCCATGGAGTATTGTCAGACTTCTGTTCAGCACCAGCGAGCATATCACGGCCATCATCAGATCGACCGACATCACAACCGTGTGCTCTGCTGCCATGAATCAGAGGCCTCACTCAGATCAACAACAGCAACACCTCATCCGCAGACCCTTCAACTCCTACTGCGCCTTGTGCCCACTACAGCTCTTATTGTGCCCTCCCTGCAACGTTCCCATTGGACACGAAGCAGATGGAAGTATTCCTTGCGAGTACAGACGAAGACTTCTTCTGGACAACCGCCAGCCAGGAACCAGGGCCCACACTCGACAATTTGGTCGCTAGTCTCGGCCGTCAAGGCTTTCAACTCACAGTCAATTGGGACACCTTGGTATCCTATGACCTCATTCATACCGCGAAAAATAAGGCCGCTTCCGGTCCGCCACCGCTATCACCCTTACCGACCCCTGTCACTATCCCAGAGGATCATTTCGTCCGGCATTTGGGACGGATGCTCTGAGTCTGCTTGAGAGCCTGCCCCCAGACTAGCTCCTTAAACCGCGAGTTTGTGAAGGCCGGCCGTCTCTCATTGAGGGCATTTTTTCAGGAGAAAGATGGCTACATCGTGCCACCGTCATGGGCGAGTCTGGCCCCGACACCATCACCGCCATGAGGCTGGACTCCCCTTCCGCTCAGGGATCCCTCTTACTTCCCTCTGGAATGCTGAGCCGCCTCATGGGCACCTCCGAAAAGCTGCCACTCGCCTGTCCCCTCTACTTCGCGAACATTCTCTCGCGTCATGAACTAGCGTCGACCTGTAGCATGAGGTTTCCAGAGATCATCGGATTTCGCCAGCCTCGGGGCTCCTGTGTTGCCCCTCTTTGTCAAGGCCGCCCTCTTGGTCCTCAAGTTGAGGAGGACCTTGTCTGTCGACCGATCTTTCGGTTTGCTTTTATTCAGCACTATATATATTCCGCACGTCCTCGAGACCGGCCGTCTCCGGAGCTCCAGACAGGCTTCGCCCGGAGCCCTAGGTCGGCTCCGCCCGAAGTCCGGACCGCGCTCTTCTGCGGCCGATCTACTTCAGCGCTATAACTCCAGCCGTTCCAGCTCTCGACCCAACGGTGTTTTTTCCCCATTACCGACATGGCGTCCTTCTGTTTCACTACAAGAGGCTATTCAACAACGTGGAGCCGTTCATCGTCGAGCTCGAGACTCTGATTACGCACTGCAACACCCGTGACGGTTTACCGACACTCCCATGCAGGCCACGGCTCATCTATCGAGTCTTCAATCGCCCCTCAACACTATTCCGCGCTTGCCGCATCCTATCTACTCAGCTGCTCTTACTCTGCGGCCATCCTGGTCTCATCTTCCGACTCGCCCACGATGCCTGGCCATGAACCCAAACACGTATAACACACCAGCAGATCATGATGATGACATCTACGAGGATGTTGCCGCCAGTGGATGATGAGAATGACATCTACGAGGACGATACCCTCAGGAGACCGTTGACTGATCGTTCTCGAGACACGTCCAATACACCAGCAACCCCCGCGAGCAATATCCCTAACCCCGAATTCCCCAACTTCCATGAGTTTTAGCGGCGGCAGAGCCGAGAGAGGACCCCTGAGTCTGATCAGCAAAGCTCCTATAGCGAGCTGCTCCGTGTGGGCTTGCAGATGAAACAAACTCGGTCGAGAGCAGACCACCGAGAAGACTTTGCTCTCAGCCTCTCATGTTCAGCATGAGGACCACCCCAGCCGTACGGCGCATTTCTCACCGTGGTCTGAAACCAAGGACGAGCTGCGGTCCAGGCTTCCGCATCGAATACCAAGACTATTCCGGTCTGAACTTCCCATTGAAAACCAAAACTACTCATGTTTACCATGAAGGTTACTTCAGCCCCCTGAAGCACTCCCAACGGAGCACCACAGGTGGACCTTTCGACATAAGATTCGCATCAAGCTTGATGAAGCATTATTTACATTGTCTTCATAATGCCTCAACTTGGCGACTCGACGAGTGAAGTCGCCCCGGCCGCCGCAAACAGGGAGGAAAGTGGTAGAGCCATGATGGCGTGAAAACTGCGACACAGGGGGCATAATATAGGATCAACGCATTCACCCAATGCCTCTCCTCCCCTTCGACCGAGCAGGCCGCAGCCGACATGGAGGGCAGCGACGCAGCCATGATGGCTGTGAAAGCAAGCGAGGAGCTAAAGGCATGAGGCCAGAAGCACGCGGAAACGTTCGAGGCGTACAGCCAATGCAGAAAGGACTGAGGAGTCTTGTTAGAGAAGATCGTACAGGACTCCAAGAGCCTGGAGGAGGCACTGAGCCTTGAAGCAAGGTGCTCTTCAAGGGCATCATGGGCTAGACGGGGGACCTTCGTCTGCTGCTACTATAGATACACGGGCTAGTTGGACCTTGAAGATGTTTCCGAGAACTACACTTCATTGCATGCCAAAGACATTATCGACCAGTTGGAGACTCTCCTTCTGCTACCCCCATACACATGCCATTGTCGGATCCAAGGAGCCGCGGTTGGCGCTGGTGGAAACACCAACTACAGAACAACCGAACGAACCTGTGGAGGAGGAGAAGGCCAGTTTTTACGGTGCTGGGTTTTGATGTCGTCATGTGTTGATCGCTATGTCTTTTGCTGTTGTGGCTAATGGCCTCTTCTAGAGACGTCATTAATGATAAGAACTTGACTTCTTATGATGAATTATGTCTCTAGAAGAGGTCATTAGCCACAATAGCACATGACATGGTGATCAACACATTATGATGTCAAAGGCCAATACCATAGCAGAAAAAGAGAAGATTAGCCGTGGGGGAGTCTCTGGCCAAGATATGACATTTGGTGAAGATGATAGTTTTGCCTTGACTTTGAATCTAAGAGTATTATTAAAATCACTCGCTTCTTCTTGGGTATGTCTTTGTTGCTTTCAGTACTTCTCTTTGAACACCAGAGTGGAAAATATGTGCATCAGCCAAGAGGTGTCCGCTGCCAGTAAATTGTGGCCGCCAGCGCTCGAATGTCCCCTTTCCCCGAATGTTTGACCTGCCCTAGCCGGTCATCGTTTTGCCAAAGCTCGCTCTCACATAGCCAGATAGCCAGATGATTATCTCCCATCTCATCATATCCTCTGAGCGAAGTGACCAGGGGGGTCTTATTGTCCCTCCAGATGGAGCATCTGGCTTGTCCACTGACAAGCCGTACACTCGTCAGGCGTGGCGATATGAATCAACTTACGATAAAGATCCTGTGAAGCTTGATATCCAGCGACTGGAGAGTTGGTAAAGGGGCGAGCCGTCAACTCAATTCCCACTATTGGACATGTGGTCTATGTTGTTCAAGGGCGGATTGCTTTCGTAGCAGAGAGACTATGTGACTGCGAAGCAGGCGGGTGGCAAAATTAACAGATGAATGCTGAAACAAGCTTATGAGTGGTTGAAATTGTCTAAGGGAGTGTCTACTGAACAATTATGAGAAGTTTTGACACTTGGTCGAAAATTAACTAGCCACAAAGTCATCTGGGCGTTGCTCAACTTACGACGGGCTATCACTGCTTTGCAGCTGCGCCAGAGAACCTTGGTTGGATATTTTGCTCAAGATTCTAGTCTACGTCAGGAAGAGCAACCCATGTTAAGTATCTTGGTACTCAATTTAAAAAGGTGAGGTGAGGAATCGAGACGCCAACTGGTGCCTGCAGAGTGACGCCAATCCTCTGGAAGTCTGGAATGAGATGATAATCTGTGCAAATAAAGGTTGAGATTCATTCTCAGCAAAGATGCTGTCGGCCAAATGTGCACCCTGGCTGGGCTCCAGTGTTCCAACCAGCGAGAGGACTCCATGCAATTGGGGCGGCCCACTGAGGACTTGACTTGACTGCTGATCTAGATAAACTTACGAGTATAGCCTCTCCGGCTGAGGCGGGGCGATGACTGTACCTATGTCCATCTGGAGCCTTGGGTGGCAAGTAGAGGCTTGAGAAACCGCCCACGCTACCTCGGCTGTGATTATCGTCGTCGTTTTAGGTTTCGTCCGACCTCCGGTCCCCCAAAGAGACATGAGCGTAGTTCCTGGGCTGCTCATAAGACTTGTATAAGAGGTTATGGCAGGGTGATATGGCGATGCTTCGCCGGCCACCAGAAGCAATGGATGAAACGCTACGTTGTCCAGTGTCTGGACGGTGAATGGGGGATCAATTCATTGGAGGTATATGCAACGACTTGATTAAGAAGCACTCAAATACGAGATAAAAATAGCGTCGACCCAAGGGACGGACTGTTAGGGAGAGTGGACTAGGTATTCATGATCAAGCACACGTCTGGGCGACCTCGGCTACATCAAATCATGACCACACCTACAGGCGTCGGCAGAGTGTTTTTTTATGGCAACCTCAAAGATGATGGGACTTTTATCGATAGTTATTAAGTGCAAATCATCCAAGCAGCCACCAGGCAGTCATATCAAGACAGACATAAAGTTGGCTCCTCACCATCAGCTTCGCCCTCTGCCCTATTTCTACCCCTGCTCGCAAGTAAGCGTCGAAGATTCATCTCGAGCTGCGAAAGGTCCTCCGGGGATATCCCATCCAAGTTATCCTTCTCTAATCGCCTGAAATGCTGTGCAGTAAGAGCGGCTTGATACTTCCGCATCTCTTGCTGACACTCTTTAAACTCCTGTCGGTAGATTGCAATCTCCCTCTCGGCCCTTCCCTGGACCTAGCGAGCCGTGTTGAACTTTTCTAGCTCTTCCATGCATACCTTCCCAGCCTCTTCCTCGGCCAGTTTTGCGCGCTCGAAAAGTGTCTCAGTATCAGCGATGCCAAGTTGAATGATAGGAGCATAACAGTCGCTGTGTTGATTGACCAGCCGCTTTAAATGTTCTAGGGCTATCCTGTGATTCGTGGCATGTCTGATGGCCTCGGCCTCTTTTGACACAGCCTCCCTGTGGCCCTCTTCAAGGCTCTGGAGGTGAAGGTGAAGATTCGCAATGGTTCCTTCCTCCGTGCGGACTGCATTGTTGAGGTGCTTGATGGTATCACAACATGACTCAAGGAAAGCGTCAGGTTGCTATGTCAAAAGGTATTGTTAGACTCGATCATTCCAGACCGATCAGGTGTACAATGCTCACATCCTCTTCTGGCTCCATGCTGCAGGTGTACACTTGTGGATGTCGAGATGCTCGCGGTCATGGTTGTTTTGGTCCTGGGCGTCGTCATCATGGTTGTGGCCGTGGTCCTGGTCATTATCGTTGTCACCATTGTCGCCTGTGTTGCGGTTCCTGTCGAACTTGTACGCGTCCTCGATGGGCTCAGGTGCACGAACGTCATGTGTATCTTTGTGGCCGGCACCGAGAAGCAAGTTCTCCTGGTCAACTCCCCTCGGCTGCTGCTCGGGGGGTGGCTGACTCGCAGAGAGCCCACTCGAGAGGAAGAAATGGCACGCCTTTTACGTACATGCCATTGGTCAGGTAAGCAACCTAGTCAGTGGGTGGGTGGGTGGGTGCAATATTTGGCCTGACATGTCATAAGTACAATAGCCACACCCGGACGCCCCGGGCCCTACCGGTAGCCAGGAAGAAGATCCACCCCCGGCCAGGCCATGACGAGCCTAACGGTGGTGAGTCTGGCGCGAATCTGGACAAGTCGACCCCAGATATTGACGGCTCACCTCCCAAGAGACGACACCTCCATCTCGCTGTAGACAACGAAGATGACGATGATGATGACTGTCCGGTTCCTGACCCTGTCTCGGACTAAGAATGGGTCAACAAGGTCCTCCGAGAGACCAGTGACTGGCTCCGTGACGAAGCCTCTAAGCAAGAGACTCATCGTGCTGTCACCGGAAGAGAGATCGTCGCCTACCTCGAATCTGGCAGGCTCCCCACCCTCAACTCCGAGATATTTTACCGCTCTCCTACCGCGGCCAGGAGGATGGTCGAGCTGGGAAACATCACTGTGCCCATCATCACGCACAAGCAGCAGTCCTTTGACTGGGGGGACTCCCAAGGACCCACCAAGGCATTCCTTACACAGTGGACCCAGGACTTGGATCGCAGTGCCAAGGTCCTGTTCAATATCCCCACACTGCCCAGCAACAAAAACATCCGCAAAGAGAAGACGCACGGCCTGTTAGGATCATCATGTAGGCAGCCTAGGTCAAGGAGCTCAAGGCGGTCGTTGGCGTCGGTTAGCAGCAATAAAAAGCGGCTGTGGCGCCGGCAATCAACCAAGAAATGTGAGCATGTGATGTTGCACTTTGTAACTCGAAATATTGTTGGGACTTCTATCATAGGCTAATTTAGGAGGGGAAAAATGTACCTTTCATGCTTGCATTTTAATTGGCTTGACACCCCTGTAGCGACCGAGGCCTTCCACAGTTGAAGGGATAAGTTGGGCTAGCGGAAGCAGACACCAGAAGTAATATCAATATGACTCAGGCGATAAGTGATTGCTGGCAATGGAACTTTGCATATCCATACGAATTGCATTACGCCTAAAATCTTGAAGGGATGAACTACGGACATCTAGATATGAGGCTACTGAAATTGCGAATAGCGTCAATGACAAAGAGCTGAGAAGAGGGAAACGAAAAGACAGAAAATCAAGCGACCAGAGCCGGCGTCTGATAGTAGAAATACGAGCAACGCAAGATTATTTGAGTAGATAGACGGCATTCAGAGGCACAAAATTCTCAACCGATCGAAAATCACTCAGGCGAATCCTCTCGAAGAACGGCGTGCAGGCAACATCCAACTTTGAAGCGGGGTATCGTCCATCAATGGCTATCTCATGCCTTTTTGGACCTTAGTGTCTTCAGGGAACTTTTGTTCATAAGGTTATTCTTATGGTTTCATATCCCTGTCAGCCAAGGCCTTGGGATGCTTTCTGACCTGCCAAATCAGTCTACAAAGAAACTGATCGCCATTCCTAGGAGCTATGGCAAGCTCAATGAACAGCGTCTCACCATTACGGCTCGCTTCTCATCCCGGTTACACTTATCTCTTCGGAGTATACGCGAATCGAACCCATGTCAACGTTCGGGCACATGAGCCTGCGTGTAACCGCAAACAAGCCGTTCCTAACACCATTTCTCACTAATCATTGCACTTCTCCGCCTCTCAACATTCAGATCGCACTGCCTAGTAGGTGGATAGAGCGGAGAAGCCCATGCGATCCCGACAAGATTAGACGTCACTGCTCAACGACAACATCTCCTCCTGGCCACTAATCCCTTCTTCATGACCAGCGGCCGAATGGTACATGCTTACTCAGTGGGTTCCAAAGCTCCCGCCTTTCTTGGCAAGGATTATGGACCTTCCATATCCGATGGGAAACTCTTGAACATGCCATCACTCGCGTAGAGGACAGAGGAGACCTTTTGTACAAGCCCCTCCTTCTTTTGCTTGGTCCTGCAGGTTTTGAGCCGAAATCGAGACTTATGATTGCTGAGTTAGTATCAGCATTGTATGACGTTACATTTTGGTGCAAGGATGGCCGCAGCCACGGATATAAAGTGGGATCCCGCAACAGGGCAATATTTTCTCACGCCTCTTGCGATTGCTTGATCGAATCTCTGTAAGTGCACGATCATAGTGTATTCTTAGCCATGAAGTTCGGTACCACTGCAGCGGCCTTGCTGTCACTGACCCCATGTCTTACTTGGGCGAAGTCACGACCCAAGCTTGATTCCAAGCGGTTCCAGTCCGACATCAAAACCAAGAAGTAAGTTTTAAGGGCCAGATCTGGGTCTTATGGCCCCAAAAACTATGCTGGCTTTTACCTGCTGACGATTTATGAAGCCTCATGGGCAACTTGGAGGCACTGAACGACATCGCTTTTGACAACGGAGGGAACCGTGCTTTCGGACTGCCAGGATACGAGGCATCGGTTGACTACATCTGGAAGCGCATCTCGAAAGTCAAGGGAGCAAAGGTCTGGAAACAGAACTTTCCCGCACTTTTCGCGTTCGTGGATTCTATCGAGCTAAAGGTGGACGACGAACCAATTTACGTCTACGGCTTGACCTATTCTCCTTCGACTAGCGAGGAGGGAATCACTGCTGAGATCGCCCTTGGGCCCGAGGGTGTCGCCGGATGTGACGCCTCCTCATATGACAACTTGGACGTCAGGGGCAAGATTGTCCTCATCCAGCGTTACCGTTGCCCTACTGGAGGCACCCTGGCCGGTCGGGTGATCCCTGCCGCCGCCGCCGGTGCGTCTGCGGTAATCATTTACCATGATCTCACCACCAATGTCACGGCTGGCTCGCTTAGTGAGCCCAATCCCAAGAAACATGTGCCTGCAGGCTTCATCACCCTTGCCGATGGCGTCAAGATCAAGGAACGACTCGAGGCTGGCGAAACTATCACTGCCCACTTCCAACAGTCACAGACTATTGAAGAGAGAATTACACAGAACGTTTTTGCCGAGACACAAGGCGGCGACCCTCACAATGTGATTATGGTAGGCCAAACATCACCATTGTCCTGTTTCAGAGAGCTCACAAGTGTAGTTGGGTGCCCATCTCGACAGCGTTCAAGCAGGCCCTGGCATCAATGATGACGGTACTTGAGCCCCCAAGCCGCGACTACAAACAAGCTGACCCGCTTAGGCTCCGGCACTTCACTCATTCTTGAGCTCCTCTTGGCCCTCTCAAAGTACAAGACCAAGAACAAGATTCGATTTGCTTGGTGGGGTGCGGAAGAAAATGGCCTTTTAGGCAGCAAATACTACTGCTCCAACCTTGCAGCGAAGGAGGTCAACAATTTGCTCGTGTATCTCAACTACGACATGGTGGCCAAGGGTTTCTTTGGCGTTGCCGATACCGACGGAAGTTCTCATGGAGTCCGAGCCCCGGCTGGTTCCGAAGTCACAGAGAAGCTCTTCGTCGACTACTTCAAGAGCAAAGGCCTCGAAGTTACCCCTGCTTCCCTCACCAATGGAAGCGACTATGCTCCTTTCTGGCAAATCTTGAACAAGCCATTTGGCTTCCTCCATACCGGTAGGATCTCTCTCGTTTTTATTTTCTTTTCTGACATTAGCAGGTACCGCGGTTGAGCAGGACCCGTGCTATCACCAGGCTTGTGATACGATTGAGAACCCCGACCCGAAGACGCTTACCATCAATGCCAAGGTTAGCAATGGTTTGGGTCCTTGTTAGCTACTCTCTAACCTCTTTACTCAGGCTGCTGCCCATATCCTTACTGTTCTCGACCAGAAGGGGCCGAAGTTGATCCCAAAGACCAAGGTGAGCGAGACGTCACTGAGGAGTCTACAGAAACGAAGTGTTGGTCCGGATTTGGGACAGATTCATGAGCTGGAGGCTATGGGCATCAGGCATCTGGGCTGTGGTCTTCACGAGGTCTAATGCAATGATAACTTCTGGGAGGTCACATGTCCAGCGAAGAAATATTCCGATGATGGTTTCAATTCAATAGCTTGCCCAAAACATCTCAAACCTCAGGTTCATCAGCTATGCTTGGGTGTCAATATATCTCGATGATTGATAGCTGATGATCAATCAACTTGCCAAAAGAGCGGTCGAAATTAACAGTCAGTCTTTTGGCCGCCGCAGCTTCCAATGAGCGTCACCACCTCCCACATGTGTCCACCCAGGTCAACAAAGCTGCGAGTATACATGCCGCAGTCGGCTCCGTAGTTTGGATATGTATAGGGGTCTGCAATACCACCAGCCTCAACCGCCTTGGACAGCCACTTGTACACCGCCTCCTTATCTTCAACGGCAATGGAGAAGAGACATTCGGCCACCTTGGTCGCGTCGGTAGCTTGAGTGCCAGGGCGGATAAACTCTTTGAAGCGTGCGTTGGCGGGGTTCATCAGGCAGATGTTATGGTTGGGGCCTGGCGGACAGAAGGCCTTGTTTTTGTCGTCCGAGTATTCATTTACAGAGACAAAGCCAAGTTCAATGTAAAATTCAAGGCCGGCATTGGGGTCGGCAGTTTGAATGTTGAGATACGAAGAAGGGGTCTGGGGGCTGTCGGGCTGCATGTTTGGCGTTGTACACTGATGAGCTTCGTGGGTAGTGGAATGAAGAGTGATTAATCGATTGGGATTTTTGCCTTAGGGAGAGGCCTTGTTTGTTGTTGGGGTGCTCGCCACGACACCTGAGTTGCCGAAGAAGCACGTTGGTAATGATTGGAGGCAACGCCCTCGCCTGCCTGGAATGCCAAGTGCGGCAAGTCAGTTGAGGCGTCGACTCAAATTCACGAAGTGAACGCGATATGACGGGACCTTGGTGGCAGTCAATTGGGGGCAGTTGTTTGCTTGGCCAGTGACGATCGATCACTTGACGCACAAGGAGGCGATGCCAAGGAGAGACGTGAATTGGTTCGGGATGGCTCGGGTTCCGATCGGTGCTTATAAGAGGGGTTACTAGTATATTATAAAAAAGCTTTTAGAAGCTACTATAATAATAAGGACTCTTATTTAGTAATTAACTTTTAAAGACTTAATTTTAAAAAATAAATTAATATTATTTATAAAAAATAAAAATTATAAAAATTATAAAAATTATAAATAATTTAATAATTAATATAAATATTATATTATATTTATTATATATAATAAGAAATTTTAAATATATATTTTAATAAATTAAATAATAATAAATATAAATTAAAATTAAAAAATATATTTTAAAAATAAATTTAAATATTAAAAATATATTATAATTTTTAAATTAAAGTTTTTTATTAAATTAATATATTTAAATAATTTTAAAAAAATTTAAATAATATAAAATAAAAATTTAAAATATATTATATAAATCATA
>RZGL01000107.1:0-55807 GCA_027886155.1 Fusarium paranaense | reverse complement strand
CTAACCCTAACCCTAACCCTAACACTAACCCTAACACTAACCCTAACCCTAACCCTAACCCTAACCCTAACCCTAACCCTAAGGCGATTATTGGCGCCAGCGGATTGAGCAGGATCGTCTTAATATAAATGTTGAGGACCTGCCTTTAGAGGTCCGCGATACGCTTAATCCGGAGTAGCGGATAGTATATGATATGTTTATTAGATACTTTTAGTATGGCAGCGAGGAGTAGATTCTACTCTACGTTGACGGTGGTGGCGGGATAGGCAAGTCCTACATGATCAAAGTCCTGTCTTCGTATCTTTAGAGGCTCGCTGGTGACTGGCCCAGTCCGATCTGGAGAGCTGCACCCATGGGTGTTGTAAGCAACCAGATTATGGGGACAACTTTATACTCCCTCCTCCGGCTACCTATTGATAGGGCTTTTATAGAGCTATCGCTAGTAGATGCTAATGCTATCTAGAAGAAGCTACGGGACGTTAGGTATCTTGTGATTGATGAGAAAAGCATGCTAGGTCTACGCTAGCTTTCGTGGGTTAATAAATGCCTCCGCTAAGTCTTTCCCGGCAGAGCAGCTAACTTCTTTAGCGGCATAAGCATCATGCTTATTGGGGACTTCTTCTAGCTCTCGCCTATCGCGAATAAGCCCCTCTACTTTGATAGACCACTTAAGGACCTATATGAGGTCTCTGGCTAGACGGCATATAGGGCGTTTAACTATACTATCTTCTTAAAGAAGGTCTAGCGGCAATAAGGCGATAACTAGGCTGGCTTTTATCTTGCGCTAGAAGAATTATGTGGTCTAAAGTTATCCGTCGAATTATAGAGACTTCTAAGCTAGCGCGTATAAGTTAAGCTAAGCCAATGCGAGGTAGATAAGTTCAATACTGCTCTCTAGATCTATAGTAAGAAAGCTCATATCAATGAGTACAACTACGAGCACCTTATCTATCTAAAGCAGCCAGTAATCTAGGTTATGGCCGAGAATATTAGTAATAGTGCTAATAAGGTAATATCTAAATAGGCTAGCAACCTAGTTAGCTAGTTTCCAGTATATATCAGTGCTTGTCTTATGCTGACCTAGAACATCTAGTAGCCAGCCGGTCTGGTTAACGGGGCACAGGGGATAATATATAATATTAGTTAGGCCCCCAGCGCTAATACACTTCGTGACCCGCTATGTATTATTATAATAGTAATAGATAAGTATACTAGGCCACCTTATCTAACTACTGATGATAGGCGTAAGGTAGTACCTATACTCCCCGTGAGGTAAGACTTCTTTCTTAGGATATCTATGTATATATAAAAATAGTTTCCACTTATAGTGTCATATGCTATTACGGTTTATAAGTCACAGAGCATCACGGTGGATAAGATAGTGACGGATCTATCTAAATAGGACTTTTAGATAGGGCTTAGCTATGTTGCAGTGTCGAGGGTTAAGACGCTAGAGGGGTTAATGATCGATGCCCTATTTAAACGGGCATCTCTCTGCTATGAGAAGCTACTTAATGGCAAGAATAGTTCCACGAGGCTAATACGCCTAAGGCTATATAAGTCTTAATTGATTAGTAGGTATTTTAATAAAGGTCTGCGACTAGGACCGGCGGAGGCAATAGCAACTTGATTAGCCCCTTTTCTATCCTCTTTCTTCTTAAAATCTTAATAATATCTATAGTTAGCAATATTAGCAATATAGCATAAAATTTCATCCTAGGTAATCCTCTATAACATAGAGATATATCCTTCGGACTTTATTATGCCCTCTTTACCTCCGGTGAGGGTATCACTATATTTTATATAAGCTACTCTTCTCCCAGTTTAGTAGTGCCTTCTATATTATAATAACTAGCGGACTCTCCTATGTCTCCCTGATGATAATACTCTGGCCCGTTGCTATCGGGTAAGTCTATTAGACGCGCTTATGCTATTATTATATAGTAGGTAGCTGCTTTCCCTAAAGAAGCTCTCTCGAATGAATAGTGAGTGACTACTGGAATCTACTCTATTGTCATCACTTACGCTGCCACCTATACATTACAGGTAGGTTATATATCATTCATAGATACATATTGATAATTAAGATTAGGCTTACTTGTTTACTAAGTCGCGAAAGGTCTATCTGGCCTCCAGAGACGCGTTCTATTATATTTCCCTCCTTTGCTTGCTTTTTCCTTAACCCTGAAGTTGCCCTTCCCTTATCCCTGATTGGCTGCAGCATGAAATGGTAGTTTGGGACTAGTAGTTTGGCCCCCCTGTTCGCGTCCCGGACCCACCCCTGCGTGCCCCCTTTGCATTGTCATTGGTCCGTGCCCCTAACCCCGAAATAGTAGTTTGGCCTAAACTACCACTGGCCTCCCGGTTAGGCTGCCTCGACCCTTTGTCTCTCCCGCGCAAAAGGTGTCGATGCGCCAGGGTTGTCAGGTGTGAGTCGCCCCCGCACTTGGGCTAGTAGCCGCTGTTGCTTGTCCTTGAGCCGCGCCGTGCGCTGAGCCTCCGTCGAGGGAATAGTGAGAGCAGCTATAGCGAGACCGTGGCTAGCTAGCAGGTCATGAGGCCCATGACGGATAGACTATTTCAGGTTAGAATAGCCCTAGAAGAAGCCAAATAAAAGCACGTCGGCACCCTGGTTCTAGTGGCTTATATTCTCCTTTATGACAGTAAATAGGTCACTATCTAGGAAGGTAGGTAGACGATCCGATATGAAATTACCGTATACTAAGTGGAAGCTAAGTAGGTAAAAGGTATAGTTACTCCCGTAAAACTCCCTAGCCACCTGGTTACGGTCGGCAAGTAAACATACAGGAGGACCTAGTCTTCCTTCTATATCGGGATACTTATTTGCTGTAGTATAATGAACGTCAATAGCCAGGGCATAGGAGACGTGGCTAATGTTATCGAGGTTATACTTCGCCTTAAGGGCCTCACGCAACCGCATCAGGCCAGGACTATACAACGCATTATATTCTCTCTGGTCCTCTGTTGCTAGTATTGATGCTGATGATGGAGGTAGACTGGGTGGCGAGACGTCTGGTGCTTACCTTGGACGGACGTCGCTATTACCTTTAGTATCTGGGCTTAATGGCTACTACTGGGAGTTATCTTGCCTATCGTATTGATGCTCCTGATCTTATAGCTGAGCCCCGTTATATTGGCCCACATCAGTGTTCTCGGATTCGTTTATCCATTTAAGGAATCTCTGCTCCCGCTCTTTATCACTATCACTATTATTATCGTCGTCACTATTATGCCTATTCGCGTCGGCTTCGCCGTCAATAATATCTCGATAATCCGCATTAATTCGCCCTAGACTGAGGCTAAGTGGTATTTAAGAAGTAATATCGTCTGCCCTCTCCGATACGAATAGGCTATTATTATCTTCTACTTCGACGGTTAGTTAATCATATAGCTCGTCGAGCTTATCCTCTTGTTCCTCTCCTCTAATTTGCTCTTATCCTTGCTGTATTGCCGGCAAACTATTGTTTTCTCTATTATTATTACTATTATCGGACTTATCGGACTCATTATCTAGACCATCGAGATAGGCTGGCTTAATGACTATCTCTTCTTTGAGGTTTACTATGCCTTCGTTGACTTCTATGTTAATATTGGCGCCATAGTTATACGTATAGAAGGCGGGCTAATAATCGGTCTAGAAAGGGTCGTCTTCTACGGAGAACCTTTTAAGGAACTCTGTCTAGCCATCTATGAATAGTATCTAGAATATAACCTACTTGTTAAAGGCAATTATCTATATCTCCTTGCCTCTGAGGGCCTACCTCGGCTTAATACTTTCACTAAGGAGCTTACCTTAAAGGAAGATATCCTTAATATACGATGCGAGTAATAGAGTATAGCCCTATATGAGGGCAGTCTTCGTATATGTTATATTGTGTTATCGGCGGGGGTTATTAGTCCTAGTAGCTCTCTGGCTCGGATGCATGACGATGAACTAAGCTTCTCGAGTGGCGCCGGTAGCAATGCAGAAGGTATGGCCGCTTAGGTCGAAATTAATGCCCTGCACATGCTTTGCGACATATGGGGCACTCCAGTGGCGAAAGGATATTATGATATTGTCAAAGAAGTGGCTAGACTGGCAAATCGGCCGACGCAGTAGACTGATGATACTGACGAAATTAAGCTAAAATACGGGGTAATAATCGTCGTCCTCGCTCGCCGCCTTTGACCCTGTCTTCTTGCTCTTATAGTCTAATATAACTCGGCGCTAGAGGAGGTTAAGAGTATGTGTCCCGTCGAAGGCTTTATCGTTTGTCTCGTCGATGAGCTCATCAGCTAATACGATATATTAGTTAAGATACCTTAGATAATTTAAAAAAAAAAACTAGCAGCGCGTTCTAGCTTAAGTTCTAGGTAGAGAAGAGCATAGGAAGAAAAAAGAAAGGACTAAAATAAGTTATTGCTTCTATATGCTCTTTAAATAATGCTATGCTATACCATATATCTAGGAATCGCTAGCGCGATAATCTACCCTCTAGCCTTTTTAAAACTAGTCTATAGCGTCTTCTATACTAACTATACTCCCTTAGATACTCGTGGGCTCCTTGAGATAATATTCATCGGCTGAGAACAGAGATATAAGCTCTCGCGCTTCTTCTTAGTCCTCGCTATCATTAATATCAGGACTATCAGAGTAGATATCAAATTTGATTTCTTCTAGAGGCCCTAAGTACGATATAGTAGGCTTCTTAGTATCTATCACAACGGTTATATTAACTAATGAGAGGTAACCCTAATACTCATAGGATACTAATTAGTGATAAAAAGGATATAAATTAATATAAAGGGTAGGGGGGGAATAATAATACTAAGGAATATATACTACTTGTTTCTATTAAGAATATTCCATTATCGTTACCTATAAAACTACTCGCTAATTTATAGGATTCGGCTACTATATAAACTAGTGTGGCTAAACGCGAGATGTATTGCTTTGCCTCGTGCTATCATAGTCGTAACTAAAGCTCTTTACCAAAGGGACCGCGTCTTCAGTAAGGTTCGAAAGGGGAGTAGCTATTATACCTACTACTAGCTTATCAGCTTTACCCTAAATACATCCATAAACAACCCGGGCCGGCATACCTAGGGTTAGGTATCTGAGCGCGCGTATGGCTAATATTAAAACCTGAAATATATAGCGCTATCTTATGTATCTTCTTTGAATTATTACACGGAATAATATTAAATCCCTTGTAATGCCCTTATATAAAGGGTTAAGGCGAAACCCGTGGGAAATAAGGTAGCTTACTCGTCATAGGCACTATGAAACTCTATAAGCTTATTATAGTTTAAAATAATAAGGATATTTTACCCCTAGTTAAGTTTTTTCTGGCCTATCTGTATCTTTTTCCTTATATTTTTAACCTAACTAGCTATTAGTTCTAGGAACTCTAAAAATCAAGAGTGTATAAGCGCCCGCGATAATAACAATTTTAGCCTAGCCTAGCTATATTAATAACTTCTCATAGGTTAAAAATACTATATTTAGTTAAAAAGTATAGCTTTATTATTATAATTATTATTATTACTTATTATTTATTTATTTATTGCTATGGTACTGCTGATGGTTCGCCGGATTAAAGTATATATCTTTTAGTATAAGGTATAGCTCGCTTGTTATTCCTAATTGCCGCCCTGCCTGCCCTACGGAAGGATTAATGCTTACTTCTAGACGTCGCTATAGGACCATCTATCTAAGATAATCTCTTTTGTGGCTATAAGCTAAGGGCTTATTCCTAGTGACGCTAGCATTGTTATCTCGCCCTAGTTATCTAGGATTAGCTAGGGCTTAGCCGCCTATTTAATAATGTTATCCTAGTTACTAGTGATTAATAGACCTAGCTGTTCCCAATATCTCCTTTTAGTAGTTTTTATAATAGATGGCTAACTTTAGCTGTAATGTAAGACTTCTAAGGAGGTAGCTAATAACCGTGATCCGCGGCATTCCTTGTATGTATTCTGTCTTAGTGGCGGGGGCTTCTTAGTGCCGTCTCCTGGGCTAGAGGTAATAAGGATATCGCATTCCCAGTGAATAGCAGTAATAAAGGTAGCTACTATTAAGGATATCTTGATGGCTGGCGCTATTGCCGCTATTGCTGCCGTTGCTATATTCGGAGTAATAGGTCTTCTTCTATAGCTATTATGCGCCCGCTGTTACGCTATGCCTTATCTGCCGTGTTGATTAGAATAAACCCCTGCGAAGATAGGGGCTATTTAATATAGTGGCTCGATAATATGGCACCCTATTATTAACGGAGCACTTCATTCGGGATGTAGCTAATATGCTTATTTAGTAGAAGCAAAGATGGTAAGTGCCGCTATTATTGCTGCTAATTATCGTATTTAGAAATTATAGTGGCGGATATTATTCCTACTAGGATCCTCTTATACCCCTAGTATGCTACCTAGATCGCTTAGAGTACTTTGCCTAACTAAGGATATCCTTTATTAGACTTATTGCTTTCTATTACTTTGCGGCATCGATTGGAAGCCCATGCGAGGATAGTATAATCGATATAGGCACTAAGTTCGCTCAAGGTATATATGCCTCTTAATATAGGATTCTCCTTTACCTTAGGAATATTTCCTAGCTAACTATAGATAGCTCGTGTAATAGCTGAAGCCAGTGGTCTATGGCGTATCTTAGTTTGCGGCTAATAAGTCGCATTATCCGCGCTGATGCGTTTAGGGACTAAATCCTCCTATACTAGATGAAATATAGGACTAATAGCGTATTAGATAATATAAAATAAGCCTATCTAGAGATCGTCGGTACTAAAGCATTCTATATATTACTTATAATATTCTTCTAGTATTAAGTTGAGATAATATTTCGTCGAGGGATCCCTAAACTTAGTTATATAGCTATAGATATAGTTAAGGACCTACCTTTCTAGGGTCTATGAACGCAAGTTAAGCCAAGACGTAATATTATCGGCGCTACTAATATTATCGTCTTCTCTAAGCTAAGCCCACTAATTATCTCTATAAGTAGTTACCTTAAGACTTTTAATCATAGGTATTAAGTCTTCTTGTTGTAAAGGCTTATTGTTCTCGTGAAGACTAATAATATCAGCGGGTTAGGTATTGACCTAGCGCACTATATGGTCCATAACCTATGCTATAACCTCGCCTTTTTCTTTTTTAATCTATAATAAAGGCTATATATCTAGAAAATAAAGAGTAAGATTTTATTAAAGATAGCGGCAAAGACTATTATAGGCTTCTTTATTAAGTAAGGTTAGAAATCTAGTTTGCTGTATTGCCTTTGTATTTGGTTTACTAGTGGAAGGAACTAATAGAGTGGAGTTATTATCGCTATTATTATTATCCTCCTTAGGATAAAAGACCTAGTATATATCTATAGTATTATAGGTATTGTTTTTGAGACTATAGGCTAGCATAGTCTAGTCTAAAATCTAAATAGACTTAGAGGCGGAGGCAGGAAGTGCCCTTAAAGTTTTAAGTATCTAATAGAATATATCGAACTAATATTATTTATGTAAGATAATAGTATACCTAAGTTAGCTATATATTATTCTAGGTAAGGCTTAATCTGGGATTATCTAGGGTAGAAGAGGTAAATAAATAAATAGTAGGTCTATTACGGATATTAAGGGTAAGTTACTTATATCGTCTAATTTATACCCTGTGATCTAATATTATTTTGAAATATTAAATATGGTTCTCCCTAGAGAGGTTTAATACTAGCGGGTAATATGAGGTCTTCACTGCTTGCTTCTCTATAGCGTGATAAGATAGCTAATAGGAAAGCGAGCTTTACTTATTAGGCATAAGATATCTGATATCCTTTTCTTAATACCCTTCTTATTAATATTTCTCTTAGTAGAAAATAAAGTAGGATCCTGATTATAGGCGGAGACGAGCTATAACTAGATCTAACCATATATATCGGGCAGGGTAAGATCGCGACGGTTAATACGAAGCTTGATATCAAGTTCGACTAGTAGAGTATCTATATATAAGGATAAGTATTATTTATTATATATATATATATATATATATGTATATATATATAAATAGTATATTAGGTAGATAAGATCTATGGATTAGGGGTAATTAAGAGGGGTTATACCTTTGTTATAAAATTTGTAAATCTACTATAAATTACTCGAATTAGAATCTATTTATTTCACGTAGTCTTTTAGAGCCTCGATGCGATACTAGCCGGCTATAAGCTTAGGTTTCTCGTCGCTATTAAAGTCGGCCTAGTTTTTAAATGATAGTATATACTAACGTCGGTCTTAGGCAGTGCTCTGGTTAGCGTCTAGGATGGCGTCTATTATTTTTTAAACGGCGGTAGTACTATAAGAGACCTAGACGTAGTGCTGCTTGGCTCGACGTGCGAGGCCGCTATTCTAGAAAGAGCGACAAAGATAGGCGATATAATTGCGGTCGAGGGGCCTATTATTACTACGAGACTAGGCGGAATAGAGGAGATAGATAGGTAGCTTAGCGACGGCGAGGCGGTAGGGCTCTGCCTGTTTCCTCAGGGAATTGACCTTGGTGAAGGAAGGTAGAGGAGGCTTTAGTGACTTAGCGGGCTTAGATAGTAATAATGGGGTATTATCGGCGATGGGAAGTAGGGAGAGAGAGGTGGGTAGATGGGGTTTATAGGAAGGGTAAGTAGGGGTAGTTTTTAGCCATTTAGAGGGCCAGGGATCAAGGTTAGATTTAGGAGGTAGACGGCGACTAATTTTAATTATCGTTTATAATAATAATTAATAATAATATTAATAATATAATGCTAACTAATGGAGGATTATTATTAGGATTTATTGTTTATTATTATTTTATTTAATATAGGATATAAAATTATAAAAGGGTAAGAAGTAATAGGTAGGAAGAGATAAGGGCTCGGGTTATTATATTAAATAGGAGGGTTAAGGTGTAGGGGGTAGGGAATATAACTAATCAAAAGAAAGGAAGACGGAGATGGGAGATAGGAGATAGGAGACTTCTAGGCTACTAGTTAAGAATTAGATATAGTTAAGAAGTGGCTAAAGGAGTATAGATAGGAGTTAAGGAGAATAAATAAGAAAGGTAGAGGAGAGATAGAGGCTTAGAGGTTTAGGGAGGGAAGGGTACGCATAGATACCTAAACCCAGGTTTAGGTGGGTTAGGCATATAAAAATAGCAAGTTTACTAGTAGGCTTATAAAATATTAGGGGCTTATAGTATAGATAGCCCAAAGACACATAACTTTTAACCCTAACTGGGACCTATTCGGGGTATTTTTTAACTATAATTTCTATTTTCTTTTAAATATCCCTAACCCTCTAGAGCCTCTAGATAGTAGGGGTTAGTTATTTATATACCTCTAACCTATTCCTAATTATCCCTAGCTATTTTATTAATAGCTTTTTATTTTATTTTTTTTTTTTTCTTAATTTAATTTACCTCTATTATATCTCTTTTCCTCTATATTACTCTTTTTTATTTATTTTTCTTTTTTATTCTTATATTACTTATCTTCCTTTTATAATTTTACTTATATAATTCTTTTTTCTACTTATTTATATTTACTCTATAGTCTTTACTATATATAAAAATACCCTATATATATTCTATACTTATAACCTACCTTAATTAATTCACTTCCCTATTTATCTCTATACCTCTTATTACTTAATTCTCTCCTTATTTAAATTATCTCCTTCCTTTTTAAACTTAAGCCTAAAAAATAACTCTTTTACCTCCCTTAGCAATAATATATATATATATGCGATTATTAATACTATAATACCTTAGTATTAATATTCCCCTACTTAAATTCTCTATTAGCTACTTTATATCTTATCTTCCTCTTACTTAGTATATATTTCCTATAAAAAAAAGCATTTATAATAACCTTTAAAACCCTTTATTTTTCTTTTCTTCCTTAAATAACTTTATATCTAAAGTCTTATATTAAAAATCTTCCTCTTTAATCCCTTATTAGTCTATATTATTTTATAGTCTATTATAATATAATCTATATTATTATTAATTAAACCTAGCTAATAATAAAATATATAGCTATTAAATAATTACTCTTAGAGCCTCTCCTTAAATAGCTTAACCTCTCTTACTTTACTTATAGCTTTATTTATTACTTAGCTTTAAATTAATTAGATATTAATTTCTTATTCCCTTATATCTATTTCCTTATCCTCTTTGCTTACCTCTAAATCTCCTAATTTAACTTCCTCGCGAGTAGCCTAATATATATTATATTATTTCTCCCTTTCCTTATAGCTATCCTAATTAATATGCCTATCTATCTCTAAGTCTAAGACTATATATCTATATACCCTCTCGCTAATAAAGTCTTTTATAGACCTATAACTCTTAAACCCTATTAGTCTCTTTATTTACCCCTTAATTATTACTTATATTATTATTACCTTACTTTACTTATTATTTTTCCTAATTTATTTACTTTATTATATATAATTTATTATCTTAAATAATATCTCTATATATATTATTACTTAAATATCTAAGATATTAATTCTTAACCTAAGTATATTAATAGCTATAATTACCCTCCTTTTATTATATTATTCTTATTTTATCTTATTTATCTAAGCTTATAGCCTCTCTGCCTTATTATCTTAGGTATTAATATCTTAATAATAAGTATTATAATTTAGCTTAATTATAAGAGTATTAGTTATTATAATTATATTATAATATATAATTATTTTTACTAGCTATAAATATTTCTTAAGTTTTTAGTTTAAAATCTCTTAGACTCTTATTATAATTACCTTACTAGCCTCTTTAGGTATTATTATTACTAATATTTATATATTATATATAATATTTAAGCGCATTATATTAATTCTAATTATAATTATATCTTTTAGTTATATATTAATTAACTTAAAAAACTCTTTTTCTTTACTTAATAGTAATATTACTATTAAATATATTATTTATACCCCTATTAATACTAGCCTCTTAAGCTCTCTTAGCTTTAGTTAAAAGTCTTATATACTCTCTAAGATAATATAAGCCTTATTAAATATAAACCTATTAAGTTATATTATTACTTAAAGCCCTTTTATATAATTATAAAACTACTTAGTTATTATTAACTTAGGTATAATAAAAATAAGTAATATTACCCTTAGGGACTAATTACTATATTATTTAATATATAATATTTTTATTTTTTAATAATATTTTATTAAGTTACCTTATAGTAATACTAATAAAACTATAATTATAATTATATTACCTAGGTAGCTTATTATTAATAATATAAAACCTAAACTCTTTTTATTATTTATTCTTATTATTATTATAATTAGGCTCTTATTTATTATAATTACCTTAAATACCTCTTATTATATACCTTAGAATATAACTTACTTTCTATAGAGATAAATAAATTTATAGTTAATATTAATCTAATAGCATAGCTTTTATCTCTTTAATTATAACTCTTAAAGTACTTTATAATATATAAATATATTCTTTTACTTATAGCCTAGCTTAAGAACCTTATTAAACCCTCTTATTATAAATAAAAATCTTAATAGCTAATACTACTTTTTATTAATATATTAAAAATTAACTTAGTATTTATTAGTCTTAAAAGCTCCCTTAGTTATTAATTATTTATAAATTAAGCTTATAATCTTAGACTTATAACTAGCTTATAGATTATATAAATTATCCTTATTATTATTATTATTATTATTATTATTATCTAAGTTTATTTCTTATAGTAGTCTTATATAGGCTATAAATATATTCTAGAAGTATTATTATCTAATTATAATTAATATATATTTCTAGCTATTAATATTAAGTTTCTACTTATATATTATAATACTAAGCCTTTAGATAATATATACTAAGCGTAATAATATCTAATACTCCCTAGGTCTTAGCTTCTAAGTATCTTATTTATTCTCCCTAGCCTAGCTAGCTTATTCTTAGCTAGCCTCCGCGGCGCTATTAGTTTATTTATTATCCTATAGGCTATTACTCTCTAGTATACTCTCTATAGCCTATAGACTAATATTAAAGCTAAATTAGTCTTATATATTAGCCTAGATATCCTCTTAGAATAATAAAATAAGTTATAAAAAATATATTAATAATATATTAACCTCCCGCAATAAGAACTAATAAATAATCTTAAGCCTTCTAGATATTAAGAAGCCTTTATATATACTTATAATAATTATAATAAGCCCTTAGTTTATTAAAATATTTTAGATTCCTTTATTAATTATATTATAATATTAAATTATAAAAAGCTTATATACCCTTAGGGGAAACCTATTATTTAATTATATTAGAAATAATAATAACTTTAAAGCTTTTTTTACTTAGAGATTATATTAATATATTACTTTTATATTTAATTTTATATTATTATTATTATTATTATTACTTACTAATTTAACCTATATAGCCCTTAAGCTATTATCTTATAATATCTTTTAAATAACCTAACCTTTATTTATACCTCTATTATACTAGAATAATTTATTAATAAATAAATAACTAATTATTTTATTAATAATATTATCTAAGAGCTCGCCCTATAAGATCTTAAGTAAGCTAAGCTTAGCTAGAGATTAATTAAAAAACTCTTTATAAAATAATAAGTCTTTATATAATATATCTTCTAATTAATAAATTACTATTCTTATTATAGCCTATATATTAAGAATACTAAGATAAATACCCTTAAAGATAATATATTCCTTATCTTAGCTTATTAACCCCTAAGATATTATATTATTATATATAGCTATATTAAAGTTTTAGAGTTAGATAATAAATTATATTAATATTATTTCTTAACCCTTTTTTCCTCTAACTATAAATTAGTAAGTTATTTTAGATATAAATATAAAATTACTTAGGCTATTTTCTTTTACCTTTTCTTAATTCTAGCCTTATTATATCTTTTACTTAATAGCCTTAGTTCTTTAATTAATTATATACTTAATAATATAAAGATAAGATATTATTATAATTATAAAAAGCTTTAAGGTAAAATTTATATAACCCTCTTAAGTATTATCTATATAAATGCTTAAAATAATTAAGAAGCTAATAAGAATACTATTATATTTTATATTTTTAATAAAATAATTAAAAATAAATATATAAAGTTTTAAAATATTATTTTTAAGTAAATTAAAAAGCTTAGAAACTTTAAGAGCTTTTAAATTACCGCTATAATCCTTCTAAGTATTAATTAAGTTATTTATATACTTTATTATTATATTATATATATTTTATTATTTTTTACTTAGCTTAAATAATAGCTAATTTACTTTATCTTTAAAAGATATATAATAAATAATATAAATAAGTAATTATTTAATTATAAATATATATTATCTTTAAATCTTAGGCTTAAATTAGAAATAAAATAACTTGATTTTCTTCTTAATAAGTTCCTTATAATTAACTTTAAATAAAGTATTCTAAGAGATATTTTTAGGTATAATAATAGCTTTAATATAATTAATTATTTAATTAAATGCGATATATATAAACTATAATTAAGTATTATTTAATTTATCTAAGTTATTTAGATTAATTTTATATTTTATAGAGATTAAGTCCCTTAGAAAGTCCTTTTTCTCGCTAAATTCCTTTAAATAAAAAGTAAAATTAAACTAATAAAGCTATAAATTTAGTACTATAAAGTCATTTTCTATATTAATATATCTTACTTCTTAGCTCTAGATATTATTATTTTTTCTCTAAAATATATTAATAATTACTTAAAGTCTAGCCTATAAGCTATAATCTTAAGACCTTAACTAATTAAGGTTTAGCCCTCTTATTACTTTAAATAGCTTATTACCTAGACCTTATAAGAATAATTATTAATAATATACCTTAGTCCTCTATAAATTATTATTTTTTTCCTTTTTAGCTATAATAGCTAAGTAATATTTACTCTTAAGATCTAGATCTTATTAGTATTTAATCTTAAGATACTCTTAAATCTATTATAACTCTATACTTATATATTAATAATCTAATAGGGATATATTATATTTTATAGTAAACTTATATTAAATACCCCTTATATTTAGTAGACTTAATCCTATAATTAATAATATATTATTAGGCCTTAATAATAGATTATTATAGGCTTCTTATTAGCTTTAAAAGACTTTATAATTAAATACTTATTTTTATATATCCTTAATTATCTTAGTACTAAGATAATATAAAGTATTATAAAGATATACCTTAATTTACTTTTATATAATTATAATCTAATATATTTAATAATAAAAAAGCTAAAATTCTAAGTTATATATAAAGTATTTTATTATAAATAATTTAAAGAAAATAAAAATTAAAATTCCTTCTCTAAATTCTATTAGCTACTATATAGTATTAATATTAATTTAAAACCCCTTTATTCTATATTAGTAATTTAAGCTAAGCATAATAAACCTAATAATTAATAACTATTATTATACCTTATAAGTTAAGACGCTTTATTATTAGCTATAATAACTAAACTTATACTTATTAACCCTATCGCTTAATAATTATTAAAGAAAATAATCTTAAAATAAATATATTACTAAAATATAAAACTTATAAATCTATATATTAAGATTAATACTAATTAATTTATAGATATTTACTTTATATTCTTCCTAATTTTTAGCTTACTATAACTATTATAAGAGCTACTTTACTAATTATTAGCTAATACTTATTTTAATTATTAGTAGACCTATATTATATAAGCGCCAAAAGGTTTCCTATATAAAATTAATTATTAGCTACTAGCTAACGCAAGCTATAATTATTAGGAGTAGCTCCTTAATCGCCTTAGGGAGAAAACAGATATTATCTATCTAAGCCCCTATCTTCTCTTAGCTCTTATAATACCACATATAAACTATAATTATCTTCTCTTATATTAGCATAGATTAATGCTAGGTATTAATATTAATATATATAATAGAGAGTAGCTTTAGTGCCTATAGGGGAGGGGCTATTAGTATATAGATAAGTATAACTATGTATCTTAGGAACTCCTATACCTAGGACTTATATAGGGCTATAGCTTTAGGATAGAACTAAGGCCTAGCGCTGCTATTACTATGTCTAGAGATAAGAAGACCCCCCTTATTTTATATAAAGGCCTACCGCAATGCCTCCCTACCCTTAATCTATAGTAGTAGTATATCTTTTATTAGCTTAAGTATCTCTATATTCCTTAGGTCCTTAACCTATGAATTATTATATTTTTTGCTATCTAGGTTATCTTATACCCTCTAGGCCTTAACTAGGCTAATATCTTAGTAGCTAAAGAGTAGCTTATTATATAAGAGCCTATATGCCTCGCGAAACTTAGCTATAGCTAACTATAAGACCTAATCTATCTATAGTAGAGTCCCTTAGTATATAATTATCTTACTATTAAGTAACTAATAAGCTTATTTCTTTACCTAGGTATTATAGACAGCCTTAAAGAGGTAAATATGCTACTATAAGATATAGCAGAAAGGCATCTTAGCTATCTACTAGAAATATTACCTATATAGCTTATCTAGTAGGTTTATAATCTTAGCCTCCTTGCTTTTTTTTATAAAGTAAGTAAACTTAAAGAGGAAAAGCTAGGCTATCTAAGTAAGGGCAAATAGGTTATTATTAAAGTTACTTAGCTTTTACTAAATATGCTATAGTATAATCCCTATTATTACTAGGGATTACTTCTTATTAGCGCCCTAGCTAGCTAGGTATATATCTTTTTAGCTAAATATAATATAAAAGCTTAAAATAAGAGACTTAAATAGCTAGCTAAAGAGTATTTAATAAATTAAGGTAATATAAAACTTATAGATATTATGCTTTAAAGTAAGGTTATTTTTTTTTTTTTTTTTTTTTTTTTTTTACTTTTATTATTCTTTTCTTTATTCTCTTACCTCTTTTATACCCCCTTTTTATCTTATTCTTATAGATAAGTAATAATCCCTTTTATAATATTAACCTAGTAATCTATTAGCTTAATAATATCTACTAAGAGTACCTAATTATTACCTTCCCTAGTAAAATAATTATTCTTATAAAAAATAATATAATAATAAAAAACTAAAAGCTATTTTATTTTCTTAAAGTATTATATTAATATTAATTAATTCTTAAAGCTATAAAAGCTAGCTAAAGGGTTTTTAGCCCCTAAGATTATAGCTTTACTAAATTAGCTTAGTCTCTTAGCCTATTACTTTATTAATTTTTACTTACTTAATTTATTATTAGCGAGGGCATAAATATCCTAGAGGTAAGCCTTAGCGGTAGCTATAATATAGCAAAGATTAGCCTTTAAACCTTATAAGGTAGCCCCCTCCCTATTATCTTTTTTTATCTTATTTTTACTATTACTATCTAAGCTCTTAGAGGTAGATTTCCTTAGTAATAGTAATAATAATATATAAAATAACTATATCTCTAGGTCTTAGAGACCTTATAAGTAATTTAAGAAACCTATATAAATAAGCTATAATACTTATTTTACCTATATAACTAAACTCCTATTTATAATATTACTTTTTTTTTTTATATCTTATAATACCTAAATATAGTTTACTTATATATTAATAAATTATTTTTTTTTATCCTTTAATAATATTAGCCTAAAGGATAATAATACTTTTCTTATTATTTTTTATCTCGCTATTATTACTAATATTAATAATAATAAGGGTAAATCTTATATTATAAAGTAATTAATAAGCCCCTTTGCTATAAAATATATTTATAGCTTATAGGCTCTCTATAGATAATCTAATAACTTTCTCTTATATATTAATATATAATCCTTTATTTTATTTAGCTATTTTATATAAAAGTTATATTTATTATTAATAATATATTTATAATTATTTAAGATAGCTAGATTATTAATTAACTTATATAGGGGGTTAATATTATAATTTCTAATACTTTACTTTTTTAATTTATTAACTAGCTATAAATTATATATTATAAAGAGTTATATAATTAATTTTAATATATCTCTAATTAATTAATATAGCTTAGATTATAAATACCTCTCTTAGCTCTTTGCCTTTAATATTAAATAAGTCTTATATAATAAATAAATAATAACTTAATAATCTAGGTTATAATAGAATAATATATAAATTCCTATTTTTAATTATTATATATTTAAGGTTATTTTACTTAATTAAAGCTTTTAGGTAATAATAAAGATAAGAGAAAATAAAAAATTAATTAAATAATTAAATACCTTAATAAGTAAGAAATCTAATATAAAGAAATAAATTAAAATAAAAATAAAAAAGGGAAAAAAATAAAAAAATATTAATTAGCTTAGTATTTAAATTCTATATTATTTTATTTTATTTTTTTTTTTTTTTTTTTTTTTTCTTTTTCTTATTTATTAAATTTATCTTTTTTTTACTAACCTTACCTTACTAAAATATAATACTCCTATTAATTAAAAGCCTAACTTTTTCCCTAAAAAAGGTCTCTACTCTACTAAGGCCTAACCCTAAGTACCTACCCCCGCTATTTTTGCCCTGCGGGGTATTTCCCCTGACCTGCAGGGGGGTGGCTTTTTCGCCGAAAAAGCCCGCCGCCATAGGGGCTAGAGCTGCGCACGTAGACGTAGTTGTTTCCCGGGTGGTTGTCCATTGAGTATATAGCGAGTGCACTTGACTTTGCTTCGGGATCTGACGGCAATCCACCGATTAGCCCATGAAAAGTACAGCTAGCCACAAGAGGCGTCGCACCTAAGCACTAGTGGCATAACCCTCTGTCTCAAAAGGGAAGTTGTGCAACGGAGGGTGTGATCAGAAGATATTTCATTGCGCTGCCCCGTTCTATCTAAGGGAGCGGCGAAGGTCGGCCTCTTATACCTATATTCAGTCTTCCAATATCATAGGCAGCAGCCTGCTGCCTGATGCTAGTTGTAGTCGTTCACGAACATCGTGAACATGTTCACGATGATCGTGATTCTTGCCTTATTTCTATCCTCATTCCAACACTCTGTCACTGCGGCCGCTAACTGCTCAAGCCCCTGCAAACCGGTCAACGCACGGCTGTCCAGGCTCCGATTGTGGTTGAACACACGGGCTCTGGTCTATGTAGGTAAGGCTACGTGACCATGATCCTATGGGCGAAATTCTTCTGCCCCCCAACATAATAGCTAAACAGTCTCTGATTCCTTGACGCCGTTGGTTGTATCGGTAACCATCACGTTGGCGTACGAATATCCGAGGAGGAATGTGTCTTGGCCAGGTGGGCACGAGAACCCGCTCGACGGAGGGACAGGGCCAATAACCTCAACTGCATCAACCCGGCCACATTTCCCAGAATTGTGAGTAACCGATTTTTCGACGGGTTCTCTGAAGGTCTGCATGTTTGACATCTTGCCCGCGTTATTGAAGCACGCCCAAGTCGAGGAAGCACCAGCTTCAATGCGGTAGTTGATATTCTGGTTGTTCCCAAGGCCTGTCTCAGTCCACTCGACCTGGTGAGCTCCGCCGGCGGTGATTTTCCCAGTGACTCTTTGGAACTGTGGATTGATAGCAGTTACTGCTGAGATGATGCCGAGCAACTGAAGCCAGATGATTGTGCCGAGTCCCTTCATTTTGAAGATGGTATTGACTATTGGCGAGTAGCTAAAGTGCTTATTAGCTCTGCGGATAAAAGTCAAGTGTATGGTTTGGAGAACGATTCCCCGGGGTCAAAGGGGACTATTTTATATTTGAGCCAGGCAGCACGAACATCCGTGTCATGAAGTGCTGCACCTCATATGATGACGTCAACCTCAGCCGCTTCTGTGTTTGAATTGAGGGCTATGCAGGAAAGCAGTGTTGGGATGCATAACGTCGCAATACACACAGTGTCGCTTATCTCGTATATACAAAGGAAGCCAGTAAAGAATGACAAAAGGGGCCACAAAGTATGAACAGCATGAGCAACCGAGCTGGAGTTTGTGGTAGCATGTGACAGCACGACGACGTGCAGGTATCGCAGGCCAAAACGGGGCATGACTGTCATCTGCATGGGGGGTCTGTCATCCGGCCCCAGACGGCTGCACCAAAAAAACCGAGCAAACAGAAGGTCTGGACCTTCGTTTCTGGCTTTGGATGACAGGGATGACCATAGTGAATCGACTTTTCGACGCGTTTTTGAAGGTCCGACCCTGGTTACGGAGGCCTCTGATCCGGTGCTTGCATAGCCTCGGGTCTTGTTTTGGATCCCTCTTACTCTACTCCGTTCTCTGTAGGAGGTTCCCTCGGCTAGTCCCGATCGAATCGAGATCTGACCCCATTGCACCAGCCCCCTACGCGGACTAGTTTGGGGACTGGAGGCAATGCCGAGATCGATTGAGTCTAAAAATAGGACCTGGATCCTTCTTCCGGGACTATTTCACCAGGAGCCAAAAACGGCCGCGTCCATCGCCCTTCCATGTTTTGGCGGTCAAGCCTAGCACTGGCCAGTTTGAGTAACATTGTGGCATCGTTTTGCTACCAGATCTGCCGACACTTTTCAGTATCCCAAACCGCGAGCGAAGACCACCCTCACAGTTTGCCCGTCACGATTCCCCCCCCCAATACCTCATTCTTCAGGCGCGCCAGCATGATGGCGATCAGGTCGCCGGTGCTGGTGCCGCAGATCATGTCGAAGTAATCGCATGGCTTAGGTGGGGAGTCGAGGTTGATGGTAGGCATGAGATTTTGTAGAATCATCAGCGAGAATAGGCCGCGGACTCCGCCGCCGTCCAGGGCAAGTAGGCGAATGTCATTGTCAGGCGTGGTGCTGTGGTGAGCGGTCTAGCGTTAGTAAACTTGGCGTGGCAGAAGGGCAGAATGATCTCTGTTGTGCTCGTAGTTGTCTGAAGCTTAGGCTGACGGGGCCGACGGGGCTGACGATGGTGTAGATGACTTTCTTTCCGTCGCATTGTCATTGGAATTACCGGTCTTGCATAACGAGGAAGACTATGATAGTGATGATATTGAGGTCATCACTAACACGCAGATTGATGCTATAATGTAGTCTCTTTTAAATCTTTAATAACGAGCAAATGAGGAAGAAAATAGAGCTTTAAGTCAGTAGTAAATACACATAGAGAGCTATGGGGGATTTAGTTATAAACGCAGGCGTAATACTTATTTAGATGACGAAGAGGCTGAGCTCTCTATTCTCGTCGGAGGCTAGTAAATTTAGGTCCTAAAGGTATAGCAGCGGGGCTAGGGTTAGGGTTTAATTAGCTATAATATTTTACTCTTTAGAGAAAAAAATATAATAAGACCTTAGTATTAATTAACTAGAAGTATATAATTTATATAATATTTTTATCTTAATTTTATGACCTTAATTAAATATAGTAGCTTATACTAAAGTGGCACGAAGCGGATATGTAAGTAATATAGATATGGGTTATAATACTACCTCACTAGCGGGAGAGGTAAGGGCCTTGGCCGGCTTAGTTAACCCACCGGGTAGAAAGGGCGACTGATATATTGGCGCCTGGGCGCTATTTTAAAATTGGCGCCCGGGCGCGTTTTCTGACTAAGCCCCAAAAATGGCGCCCCCTAAATCGGCGTATGTGTGCGTGACGCGCCATAAGCAGTCATCTGGCAGCTCAGTAGCCAAGCAACCGCACGATAGTGGCCCAGGCATTATTTATTAATAATATTCTCCCACCTAAAGGGATATACGAATCGCGAGAATCTCTATTCAAAGCGATCAATCCCTGGGCGAAATCTCGAGGGTATGCCTTCACGACGGGGAAGTCTTTGAAGACCCCTAACAGTAGGGTCAAAATTATATATGCATGCGATCGAAATAGATTACCACCGAGCAATTTAATTAAACGGGTATGCCATACCTTAAGTTAGAAAATGGGCTATAAGTTCTTAGTCCTAGCTAAGTAATTATTAGATGGATAAACATAGACCCTTAGCTATTAACTAGATAAAGAATATACTTAGTATAATTACTTACTAAGTAAGGACCTATCTATGTACTTAGCGCATCGCCGGCTTAAAAAGCGAGATATAGTAACTCTTTTAAATCTTATAATATCTAGTAGTGCCCCTCGAGATATTAAAACTTATCTTTATAATTATTTAGATACCCTCGCGACTTAATAGGATATATATAATTAGATCGCGGTAATAAGGAGAGATCTCTATAAAGGCTAGAATAGTATTTAAGCTCTAGTTAATTAATTGCATAATAAGGGTTTCTAGTGCTATATCTAATTAGATTTAGATAATTAGCTAATAGCTATTTTCTTTACTTACCTAGACTCTATTATATACTTATAATATAACCTAGATATCTTATTATTAGATTATACTTATAAGATAAATAAGCACTAAATGCCGCTTCTTAATATAGTTAGAGTTAATTCCTATTAATATTCTTTCTATATTATATTTGCCTTTCTTTTAGGTAAATCAGAAGAGGACTACTCATAGGCATTATAATATCTTAAATCACCCTTATCAGCGTGAGCTTCTATCTGTTATCTTAACTGACCGATGCCTGGCTGCGATGAACGCTGCTGTAGTCTGGTTCTCTTCCTCTAAAGCACTACTTTGCCTCTGGCATATCAACAAGGCAGTCCTCCAGCGCTGCCGGCCCTTCTTTGCGCCGAATGGCGATCAAGCTTCAAACCAGGCAGGCAACACATCGTCGTGTTCGGTCAGGGGCTAGCTGGGGGGCCTTGAAGTCAAGGTCTTTGGTCATTGAGAGAGTTCTCGGAGAGGGTCTGCTAGGGTTGCTAGCAGAGAACATAGAGGGATCTGCCTGCCTAGGCCATGAGAGATGGCGGGCAGATAGTCTTGAAGAAGTTAGTGGTCTTTAGAAAGGCTGCGAAGTCCTTGGGGCTAGCTATCAGGCGTAGCCAATAGTCCCTTAGGCTCTTAGGTTTAGGCCTAAAGACCGGCCACTGCCTCTACAGTCGCCTTGTCTTTGGATAGTAGATGAGATACTTTGGAGCTCGGCGCCCTCTATATGATTAGTATTTATTATCTTTATGGTTATATTAGCGATAGTACTATTTAAAATCGCTATGCCCTGACCTTATTGCTAGTAGGTAGTATAGAATTAGGCGGGGGAGGTTAAGTTCCTTCGGGTAGTCTAGGGAGGCTATAAGACCTAGGTCTTAATAGCCTCTATAGGTAGGGGCTATTTCCTTCTATTAGTCTAAGAATTAGGCCCTGATCTTAGACCTTTGTAGGCTATTAACTCTGGCTACTGTGGGCTGTGCCTGCTTATCGTCTGGGAGCTTGGCCCCTGCTTTAGCTACAGTGGGTCTCAAAAAGTAACGATATATTTTCCCATACCCCGCTTTCACTTCTACCTCCACCAAAATCATCACCAACTTCAATTATTTATCACGTAGTTAATTTACGTCTAAATAGCCCTAAAAAGATATTATTCTCCTTATACGCGAATGAGGATTATTTAGAGATATAACTCAGGCGTATCAGCCACCTAGATCGCGCGGGAAGAGGGTGTCTCTCGATATGTAATTTATGGTATAGTATAAAGATATCGCGACTAAGAGAGTGTAGTAGATTAACCTAAGTGCGGTTAGCCGCGTATTATTAGAGAGAGGGAAAGAAGGAGAATTTTAAGGGTTATTGCCTAAGATCTTTATCTTTAGATATATAAATTAATTAAGGAAGCTAAGTTAAATTACTATAAGGCGACTTTAATCTTATACTTATAGAAAGAAGGAATTATATATTATAAATCTCTTCTTTAACCTTTTCTTAGTAAAGCTAATACTAGAAAGTATTTATATTTTATATAGCGGTATATTTATATAGCTAAGGACTTTTAAGAGAAATAAACCTTTTTTAATAAGGTTATTATTACTTAAAGAGAGGGCTAGAGGTATATATAGGTTTTCTATAAACTAGTATATATTTTTCTTATAACTATGACTTTTTTAATTATTTCTAGCGCGAGAGACTTTTTAGATAGAATATTTAGATATATATATAGCTAATAAGGCACTTATAGATATTCTTTAGTGCTTTTAATTATTATAGGCGCCTCTTAATAGTCCCCCTAGCTAGTAATTTAAAAAGCCCTTAAGGCAAAGTAATTATATAGATTATCCTTATATACTTATAGTAATACTTTCCCCGGATTATAATAAGGAATAATTACTTCTAATATAATAACGCTAATATATTTATAGCCTATATTATATAAGATTAGATTTATAAGTAATATAAGAGTTAAAGGGCTAAGGTAATAGACTAATCGCCTTATAGCCTAAATCTTAACCCTATAGAAAACCTATAGGTAATCCTTAAAGAGAGGATTTATAAGTAATATCTAGAGCTTATATATATACCTAAGACCGACGAAGCAAAGCAGGCTCTTATTGTAGCTATAATTAAGCTATAGGAAGAGATTAAGCTAGAAGTTATTAATAACCTAATCTACTTAATAAAATAAAGAATATAAGCTATTATATATACCTATAGCTAGTATACTAAGTATTAAATATATTAAAAGATATAGCTCTTAATTATTTATAGATTAATATAGAATATAATATAATTAGCCTTTATTTAGCTATGTAATAAGGCGCTAAAAATTAACTTAATAACCTTATTAATTATATTAATAAGGTAATAAGAATTAATAATTAATAATTCTTATAAAAGAAACTATAAAACCCTAAGTTTAATAATAATAAAGCTAATAACTTATAGTTTAATATTAATTAAAATAAGATAAAAAATAATAATACTTTTTATAGTATTAAAGCTAGCCTTATAATACTTAGAGCTATATAAAAGGGTAAATAAGATTATTATAGCCTTAAATACTAATATTATTATAAAATAAATTATATTAAAAAGGCTTATTATAAGAAATAATAAAATATTAAGAAAAGATATTATTAACTAAATTAATAATAATCCCTCTTAGAAAGTAAAAAATATATAAATATAATATAATAAGTCTAATAAGAAGATAAGAAACCCTAAATTATAATTTAAATAACTAAACTTATTATAATATTATAAAATAAATATAATATATTAATAAAGAGAAATAAAAATAAATATAAATAAAAACTAAATATTAAAATAGCCTATAGTTAGGTAAGATAAATAAGGAAATAACTAAAAGAAACCTAAGATATATAATAATAATTACTCTTAGAACTAATAAAGTAAGAAAACCTTATACTAAATATAATAAATAGTAAAAGGGTTATTATTATAGTTATTAAGAAATCTAAATAAAAGAAAGAAATAGCACTAATAAGGTAAAAGTAATAAGTACCCCTAATACTAGCTAAGTAGATAGACTTTAAAGAAGCTGCTATAAAAGGCTTCCCTTATAAGAAATAAATTATAAAGTATAATAAAAATAAGTAATTCTTAATATCTTTTATTATTTATTATAGGGATTATTAATAAAATAACTATATATAATATAACTATATTTTATACTCCTAAGACTAAGTTAAGGTATTATAAGAATATAATAAGACTTATAAATAATATAAAGTAAATTAATATATTAAATCATTAAGATATATAGATTAAAGTATAAACGAAAATAGTATTAATATTAACTAAATTAAGTTTAAATATAATACTAAGAAATTATAAAAAGAACTATATAAGGAATACTCTTAATAATAGAAATATTTAAAAAGTAATAAAAAACTATAAATAAAGGAAAACTACCTATAGTTATATAATAAAAATAATAACTAATATTAAAATAGCTTATAAGAAAGGTATATCTAAATAGTATAAAAATATATAAATATTATATATAAATAAGAAATCTATATTAAGGCCTATTATAAAAAATTAACTAAAAACCTATAATACTAAGAAATACCTTTTAACTTATAAGATAATATATAGATATACCTAATATATAGAAAATATCCTAGTATCTTATAAATATCTTATTGATACTATTAATATAAAAAATATTAAGAAAATAAATAAGAGTAAGACTATTTCCTTATTACCCTACTAGCTTAATTAAATAATAAACCTTATATATAATATAAGATAAAAGGCTATTAGGTATTTTATTAATATAATATTATTAGTATTATATATATATAATACTATAAAGAACTATACTAAGCTATTTAAAAGCATAAGTAGACTATTTATAAGATTAAAGATTAATAGAAATAAGTTAGCTAAGAAAAATAAAAAAAACTAAAAGAATAGTAATTAGCTACCTAGTTAGATAATAAAAAAGACCTAAGATAAAAATAAAAATAATAGTACTAAGACTAATTATATAGCTAAGATAATATATATAATTATAAAGCATATAATACTAATAAATATAAGTATAACTATATTAGCTATATATTATTAAAAAACTAAGAAGCCTATTTATAAAGGGGCTATAAGTAGAAGAATAACTAATAATACTATAAAAGGCCTTATATATTATAAAAAGAAGTATTAACCTAAGATATTTTAAAATATTAATATAAATTAAGGGAAAATAACTATATGCTTTAATAAATAATAGTATAATAATTCCCTTAGCTCTAGCAAGGAGTTAAAGTACTATTAAAAGCAGAGAGCAAATAGCTAACTCTAGTAGCTATCTTATTAAAAGAAATATAAATTATAATATAAAAGAGGTATATAAAAGTAATATAAAGTCTAAGTTATTAATCCTATCTAATAGCTATTAGATCTAATTATTATAAAGTAAAACTTATTATATAAGGTACCTCTTTAATTAGGGCATATTATAATTACTAAGGCCCTAAAAGCTCTATTATCCTAATAGAATCTAAGTCCTTATTCTCTTTATTCTTCCTTCTTAGATCTAATAATAATATATTCTATAATTATATTCTAAGTATTTTTTAAATTTTATAATTCTTTTTATCTCTTTTCTATAAATACCTAATTATTTAACCCTTTTATCTTTTTTTTTTTAATTTCTAAGGCTAGCCTAATCTTTATTTTATTTTTTATTAAAAAAATCTTAATCTTAGTTAATCTTATTATTCTTAAGTCCTCTAGTCTTATTAGCTAGCTTAGTAGCTTTAATAATATACTTCTTATTAGTTTTAATAAGTAATTAGCTAAAAAAAAAAAAACTTAATAATACTTTTATAAGCCCTAATATTACTATAAGTAATTAAGTATTATAATATTAAAATTATATATTTATTAATTAAATCCTTAAGAACTAAGATTAGTTTTAGCTTATAAATAAGTATTATTTATTACTTAGCTATAAGTTATTTCTTAATTTTAATAATAATAATTTTCTAAATCTTAATATTAAGTCTATTAATAGTCTTATTAAAATTATTAATTATTATTTTTATACCTTTATATATAATAATTTAAATTACTAAGTTATTAATTTCCTCCTAGTAATAAATAGATTTATTACTTAATTTATTAATCTTTTTTATTACTTATTTTTATTTATTATTTATTTAATATATCTTTTTAATTACCTAATTATAAAAATAAATTATATTTACCTTAAGCTTATTAATCTCTTTTAATATAATAATTAACTTAATAATAATATTAATAATAACTATAAATATATTATTATTAACTTTAATTTAATTATTATTAGTTTTAGTATTAGGATATCCCCTAATTTTAATTATTTAAAAATAACTTATAGTTTAGAGGTATCCTAAGATAATTCTATTAGCTATACTATAGGGATTAATAAAATAAATAAGTATAAAATTAGCTTAATTAAAGAGGAATTTAATATATTATTTCTTACTCCCCTAGCTATAATTATATCTACCTATAAGGTAGGCCTTTATAGTATCCCGTATATAATTCTTAATCTTATATATTAAGTTAGATTCTCTCTTAGTTCTTTTATACTTAGTTCTAATAGGCTTATTTTTATTACTAAGGTTATTATTATTATAATACTTATAAATAAGGTTTTTAAAATAAAGGTACTATTTATAATATAGGTATATATTATTAGCCTTAAAGTAATTAAAATTAAGCTCTTTTCTCGCCTAATACTTTAAATAACTTAATTAGAATTTAATATTAAGGCATTAAAAATTATCTTACTTAATTTAAATTTTCTTTATATTAAATCCTTTAGTAGGCTTATTAATTTTAAAGTTAATATAGCTTTTTATTTAATTAAATATATTTTCTTTATTATTACTATTAATAATATAGTTATTTATTAGCTTATTAATTTATTATTAATATTATTAATAAGATATATCTCTAATATTACCTTAAGGTATATTAAGAAGTATATATTTATTACCCTTTTTAATAAGGTAAAAAGCCTTAATTTCTTTAAGGTTAGACTTATAGTTAGACTTAGAATTACTTATAATAATATTAAGGTTTTCTTAGTTAGGATTATTATTATAGTTATTAAATATATTAATAAACTTAGTTAAGTTATATTTAATTATATTATTAATATTACTTTAATTAATATTATCCTATATAACCTTATTTTATTTAATATTACTTTTACTTATATTAATTATAGGATTATTAATCTTACCTTTAGGGTAAATAATATTAATATTAGGTATTAGAATTATTATTATAGTTTATATTAGATTTAGTAATAATTAATTAATTTTATAAGAGGTAATTATTAATATTATTATTTTTAATAATAAGTATTTAAGTTTATTAGTAGCTAATTAAATTTAATTTTATTAATATAGCTAAGGTTTATTAATATAATATAAGGTAGAAAGTTAAAAAAACTTTTATAAGGCTAATAAGTTTTATATATTTATTTTATTATACTAAATTTAGCTATATTTATTAATTATTTTTATTTTATTTTTACTTATCTCTAATATTAAGTTTATTTACCTATTATATTATATATTTTAGGTTTATTTTTTCTATATAAGTATTAAATCTACCTTAAAGGATTTAAATATATTTTTTTTTTCTTAAACTTATTTTCTTAGTTTATTAGATTTACCTTATTTTATACTTTAACTAGGCTTTTTATAGTATTTTATAATTTAGGTTTAATAATCTAGTTATTATCTTTTATAATAAAACCTATCTATCTAATAAGTAAATCTTAATATAATCTCTTATTTTTTTATTAAATATATTATTATATAATCCTTTTTACCTCCTAATAGTTTATAACCTTATTAATATTAATTATAATAAGAGCTAATAAAGATATAATATACTAATAAGGGTTATTACTTTAAGCTAGTTTTTATAAATAAGTAACTAAAATAATTAAGTAAATCTTTTAATACTCTAAGAAGTTAAGCTTAAAGGCTTATTATTTAATTTTATATATAACCTTATAAAGTTTAGCTCTTATAAGAGATTATTTCTTTTTTAGCTTCCCGAATAAGTAATATCTCTTATATAATTATAAATAAATAATATTACCTTTCTTAATATTAATTTCTTTATATTTTATATTATATTAAATTTTAATAAGTAATATTAAAGTATTAATAAGGAATTTTATTTTTTTATAATAAATCTTATATAGTGCTTTTAGTACTTATATATTAATCTTTTTTTCCTTAATTCTAAAAGTAGCTATAATATTAATAAGTCTTTAAGGGTAAAAATTATATATAAAGTTATTAAGTACCCTCTTAATAATAATTCATATTATATTATTAAGGTTATATTATAATAATAATAATAATATTAGCTATAATATATCTAGATCTATTATTATATAATATTTAATTATTATTTTAATTATTTAGTTTTTCTTTTTTAATATCTTATTAGTTTATAAATAATATATTACTAATATAAAGAAATTAACTCTTAAGAAATTAAAAATAGCTCTTTAAATCTAAGATATAAATTTTAAATCTTAATTATTAATAATCTATATTAAGATACCTTAATCTAATAATAATAGCATTTAAATAAATATAATTACTTAATTTTCTATTATATATAATATATACCTTACTAATAATATTATTTTTTTAAAAAATATATAATTAATAAGAGCTAATTAATTAAGTTTATTATAGCTAATAATAGCTTAAATTATCTTAGCTATTAATACTTTTAGTAAATCTATAATAAAGTTAAGGATAATTATATAACAAGGTTATAATATTATTATAATTAATTATAACTCCCCCTAGGTTAGCTTTTTACTTATTAAATTCTTATAATATACTAAGTAATAAGTAATATAGCTATAAATTACTTTTAATATTTAATAGAAATAAATAAGGTCTAATTTCTATATTATATAATTAATATTAAAATAATATTTATTATTATAAATTATCTTAAGGATAGGTTTAATAAGTAATTATAAAATATATAGCCTTTATTTTCCCTTATATCTTATATAATATAAGAGATTTCCTAAAAGCTCTTATAGCTAGAAAGGGATAATTTTTAGTTATTAGCTCTAGCGCCTTAGACTCTAAATATCCCTAATATAGTCCTATATATACCTTAGCTTAATATCCTTATTATATCTTTTTATAATCTATTAGTAAAACTTAGGTATAATTCTAATTTATATTAATTTTATTTTTATTAATATTATTATAAAATCTAGTTTATTAAAGCTATTTTTAGCTACTTACCTTACTAGGTAATCTTGAATTAATAGTCTTAAAAATATATCTAAGATAATATTAAGTATACCTAGTATATAAAAGATTTATAGCTTAAACTAGGATAAGTAATTAATAACTTTAATTAGTTTTAAGTTAATTTTATTAAAGTCTATTATTTTTAATAAAGTATATATAATAATACCTTTAATTATTATATAATCTATAATAATATTAATTAAGTATTAGCTAGATTATATTAGTTTCTTTATCTTTTAGATTACTTAAGTTAATATAATAACTTTAGCTTTTATAGATTTATATTTAGCTTTTACCTTAGAGGTTAAGTAAAAAAAAAACCTAATAAGCTTTAATTTTTTATTTAAAATATTTCTTTTTATAGGTATTTAGCTATTTTATTATATATTTTAAGGGTAATAAGGTTAATTAAGTATATTATTTTAATAAAAGTATTAAGTTAATCTTATATCCTATAGAGATTATTATTATTAATTATATATCTAAGTAGTTTTATTATATTATACCCTATAAAGGATTTATTAATAATAATCTTTAATTAGTTTTTATTAAGTAATTTTAATATTACCTCTAAGTATTTAAGATATTCCTTAAAGATATTAAAAAAAATAATTATATTATTAATATAAATATATATAAATATATAATATTTTAGGAATATATTATTTATAAATTATTAATTAAAAATAAAATAATTCTTAAATCTTATTAAGGCTATATTAGATATTTCTAGGCTATAATTAAATATAACTATTATTTAATTATAATATATTTTATAAATTAATAACTAATAAAAAACCCTAATATTATTAAATATTAAGAAGTATTTCTTTTTTCTTATATTTATTATAATATACTCTTAATATAATAAGAGGTATATATTAGGAACTATAATACTATTTAAGGGTTATAAGTTAATTATAATTTTATCTTTTTTCTTATTATTTATTATTCTCTAAATAATAAATATAAGGCATATAATTAATATTACTTTATTTAAGTTATATATCTTTTTAATAATATATAATTTCTTATAGATTTTATCTAGGAATTATTAATCTTTAATCCCTATTAGGTAGGCTCTAATAATTTTTTTTTAGTTTTATTAGCTATTAACTAAGATAATTTTTATTTTTTTCTCTTTAGGTATAAAAATAATACTTTTATTTTTATAAATATTATATTAATTAATTAGCTTAAGGAGCTTTATTATTTACTTATTATTAAGATTAATTATTTTAATATTAAAGTTATTTTTTATTAATAATATACCTTTAGGGTAATTAATTTTATAGTTTAAAAATCTAATATTAATATACTTAGAGTTATCTTTATTAATATCCTTATTAGTTTTTATTAGTTTTTTTTAATATTATTTTAATAGCTAATAAGTTTTTAACCTTTAATCTTAGCTCTTAGTCTTAGCTAATTATTTTAAAAAAATCTATTAATCTAAATAGGCTAATAATAAAATTTATAATCTTATTACCCTTATAATTACTAATATAGCTAATTTACTTTTTTTAATAAGTTTAAATATCTTTTTTACTAGAGTTATAAAAACTAGCTATTTAAGGAATAGCTTTATTAATTATTATATTAAAAAAGTACTTATTTTTCCCTCTAAAGTAAAAAGCTTTATTATTTTCTTTTAGTCTATATATCTTAGGTAGGTTTTTATAATTAACTAATATAAAAGTAGTTTTATCTCTTTTTATTATTATTATATAGGCGCTTTTTAATACCTTATTAAGTAATAAGGTTCTTTTCTTAAAGATCTCTCCTTAGATAATAATACTATATATAGCTCTAAATATAATACTAAGATTAATAAAATTAAGTTTTATCTTATATTTATATAAGAATCTTATTCTTAGTAATATATAAAGAGTAAGTTAGTTAATAATATTAGCTATAACTATAAAGTAAGCTTTAGCTTTTATTTTTTATATTATTCTAAGGAAATAAAAGTTAAAAGTAATAAACTTTATAATATTTATAACCTTATTTATCTTATTAAGTATTTTTAGCTTTTAATCTTTTTAAATTACCTTTTTATTATATTTTATAAGTTATTTTTTATTAATTATAATTATTAATACTCTAATATTATAATATACTTAGTAAGTTTTAGCTTTCTTAGTTTTTTTAAAGGTAAAAAAAATCTAAAAATAAGTTAAAACCTTTTATTTAAGTAGCCTACTAAGGTTAGGCTTATTTATTACTTTAATAACTTAGTTATTATTAATTATAAAATTAATATATATTATTTATTTTATTTTAGTTATAATATAGGATTTCTTTTTATATTTTATAACTTTAATATAATAAATTATATTCTTATTATTATCCCTAAGTTCTTTTTTACTTTAAGAGCTATCTTTAGTATAATAAACTCTCTTAGGTTTATCTTAATTTTAGTTTTTATAGCTATAATATTATTTATTTTAATTAATACTTTAAGACTATTAATAGCTTATAGGGTATTTCTTTTTATTAGTTTCTCTTTATTCTTAATTTAGCTTTTTTATAATAAAATCTTTTTTTATTATTTTAATTTTATCTTAAAAAAAACTTTATTATATTTCTTTAAGAGTCCTTAATAATTCCTTTACTTTTTATTTTCTTATTAATTTTATATTTTTAGTTATTAATTTATATTATTTAGTTATTAAAGTTAGAATTAATTATTATAAGTATTATTACTAATCTTATATAGCCTCTAGCTATATAATAAATAATTTTAGTTTTTATTACCTTAGTTTTATAGGTAATTATTACTTTATAAGACTAAGTCTTTTTAATTTAATTTTTTTATTTCTTTTTTTTTAATAATATATATATATATATTTTATTACTTTAGGATTTCTTTTCTTTAGTTTTATTTTTATTAGTATATAATACTTTTAGTTTTTTATATAAGGTTTTTTTCTTTTTTTATTATATTAATATATTTTAATTATTTATTAATTATTATTAATACTTTATAAAATTAATATAATTTAAGGTATAACTTAATATATAAATAAGTAAATAGCTTAAGATTAATTATTTTTTTTATTATTTTAAATATATTAAATATTCTTATTAAGAAGTCTTATAATAACTTATTACTTTTAATATTATTAAGGTTGAATAAGCCTAATCTAATTATTTTAATATTTCTTAGAGCTTTATCTTAAATTTAATTTTTATTATATTAAAAAAATATTAATAACTAAGATATAACTTTATTTTTTTTTATTATTAAGTAGCCTTTATTATTATATTAATATATTACCTCTAAGAAATCTCTAAGTATTTTTTTAATAAATATAACTTATTAAATATTTTTTTTTATATAAGATTAAATTAAATTAATTTATAAATAAGTATTAATAAAAATAATAATAATCTTATTATAAAAGATTTCTACTAAGAGGTCTCTAGTTTTATTTTTTAAGGGTATATTTAATAAAAATAAGCTAATATTTATTAGCTTAAAGCTAATATTATTATTTCTTTTATTTACCTAAGTTTATTATTTTAATTATATAATTTCTAATAGATTTAATCTAATTATAAGTAAAATATATTATTCTTAGGGTAATTTTATTATTTAATATTATCTTATTAGGTTTAATTATAGTAAGAAATAAGTCTTTTATAGTAATATTTAATAAGAGGGTATTATAATTATTATAATATATAAAAGGTATTATTACTTAGTAAGATATATTATTAGAAAGGCTAAATATAATATCTATAGATATAATTTATTTTACTTTTAATATTGCTTTTTTATATAAGACTATAGTAATATTCTTAGCGGGGTTTTAAAAATTATTTTCTTTTAGGTAAATTTAAATATTATAGCTAGGGCTATAAGCCTTATATTAATTAAGGAGGTATTAGTTTTAATAGTCTTAGAGCTATATTTACCTATAACTTAGTAGGTTTTAAGTCCTTAAGCTTAAATCTATACCCTTTTATAATAAGTTTTAATATCTATTAAGTAATTAGGGAATATTAATATATATCCTTTATTTCTTATTTTATTTTATTTAAAATTAATATTTACCTTATTATATTATAAGACCTTTATAATTTTATTCTAGGTTAATTAATTACCCTTAGCTAAGATTAAGGTATATAGCTACTAATAGCTAAATCTAATAGGTTTATAGCTAAATCCTAGCGCTATTATATCTCTAGTTATTTATATAGTTAATAAATTATAAGATAGTTTTATTTTCTTAGTATTAAGTTAGGTAAAAGCTAATAAGTAATAATACCCTTAGTAATAAGATATTTAATATTAAGAATATTAGAATTAAAGCTTTATATAAGGTCTAATAGCGCTAGTTATTTTAGGGTTTTTTACTTTCTTAGTGCTAATACTAATAGTATTAATTCCCTAGGTTTTTTTAGTTATTAAAAAGGGGCTACCTTTAGTAATTTAATTATTATATTTATTAACTTAAGGGTTATATCTATTAATAAGTTATAAATTAAGAGTTTATTATCTAATAATAATACTCCCTTTTATCTAGCCCTCTTAATAATCTTTTTAATAATTCCTTAGGCTTTTTTAATAAAATAAGGATTTAGTATATTCTAGTAATATAATAATAATTTTATAATTAAGGCTATTTTTTTATAAAAGGTATTAGATTTATTAGTTTTCTAATAAGAAAGCTCTATAAGGTCTTTAAGTATTATTAATTTAATAAGAATATATTTTTTATATTAGAAAGTTAGGTTTTATAAGAGAAAAGTTTAAGTTTATTATAAATAACTAAAATCTATTTTTATAAGCTTTATTTTTATTAATAAGCATATAATTATTTTATATAATAATTACTTAAATAAGTCTTACCTTAATAAGCTTAGAGTTATTATAAGGCTAATTAGTTTTATCTAGCTTAATATTAGGGATATATATATAATAAGTATTATTAAAAGCAAAGAGTAAATAATTAATTCTAATAGCTATTTTATTAAAAGAAATATAAGTTATAATATAAAAAAGGTATATAAAAGTTATCTAAAGTCTAAGTTAATAATCCTATCTAATAGCTATTAGATCTAATTATTATAAAGTAAGACTTATTACATAGGGTACCCCTCTAACTAGGGCATATAATAAATAGAGCTAAGTAAAATCTTTTTAACCTAAGGATAATAAATAAGCTTAAACTAGTATAGAGATATAAGGTAAAGCCTTATATAATAATTAACCTTAAAGGGAAATAATTTAATTATTATAATAAAATTATTAATAATAAGATTAATTACTTTAAAGTTTTTATTAAAAGAAAAAATTAAGATATTTTATTTAATATTATACTTATAAAAGGCTATAACTTAATACTTAGATACCTATAGTTATATTAATTTAACTTATATTTTAACTAGAGAATTAGCTAAGTATTTTCTTTTAATAATAAGGTACTCTCTATAATAAATAATAACTTAAAAAATAATATAAGATCTTAAATTTCTATTAAAGATATTAGAAAAGTTAAGTAAAAGTAAATATAAGATATTTCTTTACCTAAAGGAATATAATATAAATATTATAATAAATAAAAATAATAATAATAAAAAATAATTATATATATTATATAATAATTCTATTAATTTAAATAAAACCTTAAGTAAATTAAAAAGATATTAAAGCAAAAATAACTTAAGAATATTTTATTATAATATTATATTTATAAGAAGCTTTTTATAAAAAAGCTAAAAATAAGCTTACCTAAATATATATATTATAACCTAGAAATTGAATTTATTAATAAGAAGTAACCTAGCTTTAATAAACTTTACTTATTAAATATAATATAATTATTAATATTAAAGGAATATATTAAAGAAATACTATAAAAAAGATATATTAAAGAAAGTAAGTTATATATTAAATACCTTATTATATTTATCTTAAAAAAAGTAAAAAGCTTTACCTTTATATTAACTTTAAAATACTTAATATTATTATAATTAAAGAGTATATATTATTATTCTTTATTAGCAAGTTAAAAGATTAACTTTTTAAGATAAAATACTTTATAATATTTAATCTTAAAAGAGCTTATAATTATATTTAAATTAAAAAAAGATATAAATAAAAAATTACTTTTTATACTAAATATAGACTATTTAAGTACCTTATTATGCCTTTTAGACTTATAAATATACTTATTATATTTTAATAAATAATTAATAATATACTATGAGAATATCTAGATATATTTATTATATATTACTTAGATAATATTTTAATTTTCTTTAAAATAAAAAAGAAATATATAAAATATATCTATAAGGTATTATAAATATTATAAGATATTAATTTATTAATAGAACCTAAGAAAAGTAAATTTTATATCTTAGAGGTAAAATTTCTTAGATATATTATCTTATATAATAAGATATATATAAACCCTAAGAAGGTTTTAGTAATTAAGGATTAAAAAAAACTAATTAATATTAAGAAAATATAAGCCTTTCTTAGTTTTATTAATTATTATTATAAATTCCTTAAATAATTTAAAAAGATTATAATATTATTAATTAACTTTATAAAAAAGGATAAAATATTTATATTTAGGAATAAGATATAAAAAGCCTTTTATATAATTAAGGAACTTATCCTAAGTAAGCTAATACTTAAGATATTTAATTTATCTTAATTAATAAAACTTAAAATAAATACCTTAGACTTTATACTAAGAGCTTAGATTAAATAATAAGATAATAAGAAACTTTTATACCTTATTATATTTTATTTCTATAAGCTATATAGAATAAGACTTAATTACCTTATTTATAATAAGAAATTCCTTATAATTATTAATACTTTTAAGAAATTTTAATATTATCTTCTTAGAAATACCTATTAAATTAAGGTATATATAGATTATAAAAATATTACTTACTTTATAAAAACCTAAGAACTTAGTAAATAATAACTATAATATACTAAATACCTCTTAAAATATAACTATAAACTAGACTTACCTCCTAAGGTTAAGCTTTATTTAATCTTTTATATTTTATTACTTAAATTAATAAATACTATTATTATTAAAACTAGTAATAAACTAAAAGCTAAAGTTAATAAATTAAAAAAATATATTATAAAAGCTATTTTTAATATAAATAAAATTAATAATAAAATAATATATTTTATTAAATAAAAAAACTATCTAGAGTTAAAAAATATATAAAAACCCTTAAAATACCTTATTAATATATAATACCTCTTAAAAAACTTTTACTAATAATAAGTAAAATAATATTATTAAAATCCTTACCTAACCCTAGTAATAATTAATCTACCTTATCTAAGATACTTAATACTTAGAGGTCTTATTTTATATACCTCTTATAAAAATCAAAGGCTAAAATAAGATTATCTTTTACCTCTAACTTTATTATACCCCGCTTAAATAAATTATTACTTCGCTTTTTTACTTTCTTCTTTATCTTTTAAATCCTCTATAAATAAGCTATAACTATTACGAGAGAAAACTAAAGCTTTACTAACTAATTATAAAAAAAAAAGATCTTATTACCTACTTTATTCTCCTCCTAATCTAACTTTTCTTATTAATTAATTAGCTTATTTACTATTAAAAGATTAGCTATATATATTAAAAATAAGGAACTTATATATATAATACTATAATATAAACCCTATTATTAAAATAACCCTGCCTTATATATTACTTATATTTTATTAAGTAATTAAAATTATTTATTTTATAAATAAGCTTTTACTTAAAGTAATATATATAAGACATATTAGTAACTATAAAGTTTTAAAAAAAATATTATAATAAAACTTACTAATTAAAAGTATTAATCTTATATGATTTTTTAATCCTTCCTAATATTATATTAGCTATATAGAAATAATTATAAGAGGAAATTAAAACTAACTAGTTAAAAAAACCTTAGCCTAAAGAATTAGTCTTAGGGATAAGAACTAATAAAAAAAAGAGAATTATATTATAACCTAATAAGCCTTATATTACATAGGCAAAGAAGCCTTATAATTCCTAAAAAATACTAGCTTATTATAAGACTACTTATTCTTCTAAATATAAGTCTTATATTTCTAAGAATAAGCCTTATATCTCTAGATATAAGCCTTATATATCCTAGTATAAATTACCTAGAATATTCTAAGTATATAAGATATATTTATTATACTTTCTTATATAATAATTACCTTAGCTATTAATATAACTTAGTTATACTTAATACCTTTAAGTATATTACTAGATATAATATATTATTATTTAAGTATAGCATAACTAATCTATTTACTAATATAAACCCAGCACGACCAGTTTATCCCTTAGGAATATATACAATTATTATAGCATAAGTTATAATATGTATAATAACTATAAAGACCTTTTAAACTGCTAAATAAAAAGATTAAAGAAGTCTTATAGCTAGCTAGGATCTAGCTATATAGCTATAGGCGTAACTATATTAGGAAATAGGGGTTATTAGTATTATAGGTTTTAGAGGGATTAGTTCTTAGAGTTAGTATTAGAGTTTAAACCTAAAAAGAGTTAGTGCTAAGGCTTAGCGCTAGACTTAGAGGTAAATAAAGATCTATAGGTTTAATTAATTAAACTTATTTAGTTAAAGATATAATATATATATCTTAGCTTATATAAATATATAAATAATAGTAATTTTAATAATAATTTTAATAATAAGCTTTATTTAATATAAAAAAAATAAATAATAATATTAAAGTATTATTAATTATTATATTAAGAAATAGCCTTTTAAGTTGTTTTTATTAAGTATTAGCTTATAATAGTATTAAATAAAATTATCTTAATTTTAACTTATTTATTACTAAAGATTTTTTTATTTAGCTCTTAGGCTTTTAAAATTATATTAAAATACTAAGATTATAAAATTTTTTTATTAAATCCTTATTACTATAAACTCCTTAATTAAGCTAAATTTAAAGTTAATAAGCTATAAGTGATATTATCTAAGGTACCTAGAAGTTATAAAATATTTTTATTATAAATTTATTAATACTATTAATATACTTAATTGCCTTTACTTTAAGTAAATTAAATTATACTTAATTATAATAACTTATTACTATAACCTAGCTATAATAATACTTTAATAATATAAGATATAATAATATTAACTTATATTTTTTATCCATAGTCTATAGATATTTAATAATCTTTATTTTTTTATTTATTTATTAAAACTTAAATATATTAATAAATGTATAAAGTTATATACCTAATTTTTAACTACTAATTATAAGTAATAGCTAAAATATAATACTTATTAATACCTTAAAGTTACTTATAAAGTATTAATTTCTTAGCTAATCTAATACTATAATAACCTTTAAAAAGCTAAGTTAAGTCTCTTATTAAACTATGCCTAAGATTACTAATATATTTCTATTAATATTAGCTTAAACAATTAAATAAAAACATAAAATATATTAAGGAAAATAAATAATTTAAAGCCTTATAATACTAAAATATATAATTCCTTTTCTTTAAGATAGAAATATATTAGCTAAAAAATAAGTTAAAAGATATTAAAAAAGTAATATTAATAATTCTTAAGCTTTTCTATCTTAATAATTATTACTTATTATATTTAAAATATAACCTAATTCTAAAATATAGCTTTATTTATTTAATCTTACTTATATATAAAGGATATAAATAACCCTAGTTTATTAGAGAAATAAACATACTAACTATATAGCTAAAGTTTTTTAATATATCTTTTTTTTAATAACTTTTAAAAGAGGGATTTTATATACTTTCCTTTAAGCTTAATATTATAGAAAATAATAAGAGTAACTAATTAATTAATAGTAATAATAATTATACTAGAAAAGAAAGCCTAAAGCTCCCCTTTCTTAACCTAATTAGTAAAGAAGATAATAATAATAATTAAAGGACGCTGCCTCTAACCCTTTTCTATATATAAGAAATTACTTAATAGCCTAAAATAGCTTAGCACTTATTTTCCCTAGCTTATTACTTTAAGTATAATTTTTATTATAGCTATTTTATTTTTTAAATATTTATGCCTTTAAATTTTTTTTTATTATAATTAAGTATAAGATAAAATAATAAATAATACAAGCTATATATAAAAGATTTAAAAAAAGAAACTATCTTAGTATGATTATCTATAAGCTATATACTAGTATAATTATAATAATTATTTAAATAAATAAATATTATTTTATAAGAAAGGCCTTAATAAAAATAATAAATATAAGATATAATTTTAAACCTAAAAGCCTTAATATATATAAATAGATTTTATAATCTAAAAAGCTTATTAGAAAAAATATATTTAGAAACTTATCTTAGTATTTTATAAGTTAGAATTATTTATTTTTAATAAATTAATTATTTAACTTAATCTTAAGAATAAGCTTTATAATAATTAAATTATTCCTAAGGGATAAATAAATTATACTAGGTATATATTAATAAATACTACTAGGCATAATCTAAGCAATAAGGTAATATAAGTTATATATAGTAATATACTTAAAGGTATTAAATATAATTAAGTTTTATTAATATCTAAGGTAATTACTATATATAAAAGTATAATAAGTATATTTTATATACTTATATAGCTTTCTTAGAATAGTTATAAGTTAAAATAATATTATTCTTAAAATATATTACTTTAAGACTAATACTATTTTAATATAGTATTTATCTAGTCTAATAGGCGCGTTAGGTCTAGGGTTTTATAAAGACTATATAATATAACTATAAGGGGTATAATAAGATTAATAAAAAAGAGATTTTATATTATAGCTATAATATAAGCGAAGTAGGGAAGCCTAATAAAATAATTTAATTAAGTAAGAAATTAAATAAATTAATTTTTATTTTTATTTATATTATAATTATATTTTAAAAATATTTATTTTATCTCAGATTAATCCCTAGAGTTCTTAGTCTATATAAGTATTATATTTTTTTATATATTTATTATCTTAATTATTAATATAACTTAATTATACTTAAAACTATTAAGTATATTATTAAGATATAATAATTATTATTTAAAACTAAATACAAAGTCCCTTTACTAATATAAACCTAATATAACTAGTTTATCCCTTGTAAACTTATGTAATTTTTATATCTTTCTTATTATAATTACCTTAAGGGAGCTAATTACTCGCTTTAATAACTAACTTATTATTACTTATATAATTAAGACTTGACTTTCCCCCTCTTACCTTCCCTTTATATATTAAACTACTATAATATATAGATACTTACCTCCCTAAAGGGGAGCGTAGATGGGCCTTCTCTAATGCTATGGTCTATCGCGTTTATACATAAGACCGCAGCGATAGATAACCCATTGCGGCCAAACTATATATAAATTGTCCCCCCTTGGCTACGTGAGGTCACGAATAAAACATGCTTTAAATATAGACGCACTCGATAGAATTAACTACTCCTACAAGCCAAACTCCTCCCGCCTACTCAGGACCCTCTTCTTGACCTCCTCGGGATATCCGCTCTCAAAATCACATGTTACCCAACCTTGTTTGCCTGTATACTCCTCCGGCAATAGACAATTGGCCACGACCTTTCCACCTGTAAGCTTCGTCCCAGGGCCGTGCGACATGTAGGGCACGAGAGGGTAGGCCGGGACATCTTCAAAATGGAACTCATCCATCGACGGCCTACACCGCGTCGCAAATGCCCAAGTCACGTCATTCATGTCAAAGGGGTTGATGTCATCGCCGACCACCAGCAGACGGTGGATTTGCATGCCGCACTTGTTGCGGAACACCAAGTCGCCCAGCTTGGTGCAAAAGTCTCTCGCGTTAGTACCCAGTTCCGCCAGCCTCCCCCGGTCAACTTGTACCGCTGCCCAAATGACCTGCGTCTCAAACAGAGCAAATACTTGAGTCACGGGTAAGCCGTGGTCTTGTAGCAGCTGACGAATCTCGGCGGAAGCCAGCGTTCCTATCATTGTTTGTGTCTCATCTGGGCCGAGGTTCGCGCGTCCAGGCACACACACCGGAAGAATTGGGTTCTCACGGTGAGTGATAGCCTTGACGGTATATAGGGGTTGCATTGAGCCCTCGTCCAGGAAGCTGTAACCGTGCATCTCGCCGAAAGGGCCTTCCTTGGCAGTGTCCATAATGGAAATCGTACCCTCCAGCACGATCTCGCTATTCGCGGGGACATACATATCGTTGGTTTCGCACTTGACGAGCTCCAAAGGAGTACCACAGAGCGCGCCAACGTACTCAGCCTCCGATACGCCAGCTGGCAGCGGCATGCTGGCTGCCATAGTAGCAATGGGCGGTGCACCTAGGGCTATAGCATAGGGTACGTCTTGGCCAGTCTTTTTCCATTCCTCGAAGATTCGAGCAATATGCTGTGGCTTCATGATGAGACCAACCATGCGAGTCTTGTCATATACCATAGCTCGTGCGACGGACCAATTTGTCCACGGCTCCGTGGGATGGGGTACAATGTTGATTCCCAGGGTTTGGATGTAATTACCTCCATCGGCCTGGTTCAGGAGAGGAGCTGGCAACTTGGTAAGGTCGACGTCTTCGCCCATAATGATTTTGTCCTTGCAGGGTCCGGTTGATACGTGTACTGGAGGAAGAGGCTTTTCGCCCTTGGCTGAGAGCATCTTGTCGATTACATCCTTCACACCAGCTTCGCTCGGAAGAGCGAGGTGGCGTGCAAGTCGTCGATATGGGAGCTTAGGGTCGCTGGAAAGACCTGCCGGTGCGCCAAGTATGCGGAATAGCCCATCCTTGGCCCCTTTAACGTTGTTGAATAATGGTGCCTTTGTGCGCTGTTCGTATGCGAGACGGATGGTGGCCGCAACCTCGAGTCTTGGATCAACTTCAGCGCTTATGTCGGCTAGATCATTGTCCTCGCGCAGCGTGTCAACGAACGCTCGGAAATCAAGATGTGGCGGAACCGACATAACCCTGGACAGGGGGCGGATTGCGCCGCGACGTGACAGACTTCTGGGTGAAAGACTGGAGATCAAGGCAGGTCGAAATATTCTTCTCATGGTTTCACCTGATCATCTGTGCGTCTCACTCTGGGTTTCGTCTCGCTTTATGAGTGCCGAAAGCGTCTGCGATCCCAAACTCAACATGGACGAAGCCTTCACGGCCGACTCGGGCCGACTCGAGGCATTTGGGTACAGTCAGGTTTATCAAGCACGTTATTAAGCACGTTGCTAAGCACTACTGCAACACCCTTGTCACAACGGAGCAAGCCATATCAAAATTATTGATTTATCAAAGGTCTCATTCTAAATCTATCTATTCTCGCCTGAAATGCCGCGAAGAGGGCTGATGTCGTTGAAATTACGTACAATCTTCTTGCCCCTTCTTCAGTTTGCAATGGATGCTGTTAGGCTGACTTCAACCATGGATCCTCCTCTTCAAATTGTAGGGCGCTAGGTTCTCAAATATGTCTTCAATGTGTGGAATTTCACAGAACATTGTCTCAAAGTTTGGTAGTCAAAGGAGACTTGAGCAACATAAACTTGAGAACGCGCCACGGGATTTGCCGAGAGACCGAAACTAGGACAAATCTGTATTATGCAGGCTTCGTATAATGGAACTTTTGAATGCGTCGGTAGACTCGCTGAAAGTTGAAATCCGCACGAATTTAGCCAATGGGAAATCCCCGATCTTGCTAGCAAGCTGTGATTGCGAGACAGGAAAGAAGGGATGTACTCTGTAAGCATTGTGTAACTGCTTCTGCAGTGCTTTGTCACACAATTTCTCGTTATGCACAGTATTAGCACATTGATAGCTAGCAATTGTTGAGCGGACAAACGCGGTAAAATCTCTACATCGGACATGAGGCGTACCCTTGCTTAATCATATGGGAGCTCTGAATTGGTAGTTGCGTGATTAATGCCTGCCACATGATGGGAACGGTTTGTAGGCCAATTTCCTAAGCTTCTCGGGCGGTAAAATGGAGCCAGGGCGTGGCGTGGTAGGGGCATAAGCAAAGGCCTTGTTGCCTTTGGCGAATCGGCTAGCTCCAGAAACCGTGGTACCGCCGACATCAAGTTCATTCCTCGTTGAGCCTGGTCCTTGACAAATACTGATAGCCTTACTTCAAAAACAATTTAAAGAACCCATGCCCACGTCCATGATTACTTGGGCATCTTAATACGGTCAGACTTCTATCCTCAAAAATGCAGAGCTTATTTGTTCACTCGAGACAGCTGTTCCTACGACACTCCACCAAATGCCGGTTAATCTCTAACCGAACCGTTCAAATCCGTCCTCGGTGTGTCTCACAAGGGCCCAATGGCCGCCCGCATCGCATCATCGTTGCCGTTACAGGAGCAACTGGTGCACCCTTAGCAGTGTCTCTCTTACAGCGCCTACGCGAGCTACGAGTGGAGACGCATCTGATCATGTCAAAATGGGGCGGCGCGACACTGAAGTACGAACTGGATGCTCCGAATAACACGCCTCAGTATCTGGAATCACTTGCCTGTGCGACATATTCGCCACTAGATGTGTCGGCCTCCATTTCGTCCGGCTCTTTCCGTACGGACGGCATGATTATAGTACCTTGCAGCATGAAGACCCTCGCAGGGATACGCATGGGCTACGATAACGATTTGATTGTCCGAGCGGCAAGTGTGACGCTCAAGGAGAGGCGTAGACTTGTGCTTGTCGCTAGAGAGACGCCCCTAAGCAGCATACATTTGGAAAACATGCTGGAGGTGACAAAGGCAAGCGCCGTGGTGTTTCCACCCGTGATGGCGTTCTACACGCGGCCAAAGTCAATTCAAGGCATGGTTGACCAAAGTGTTATGAGGATGATTGATCTGTTGGACTTGAATCTGGTTGGTGGGGACAACGATGAGGGCGTCCGCTGGGCAGGGTTTGACTGGGTAGCGAAAGGAAAACCGAAGGCAGAGTAATGACACTCATTACAGAATGGTATAAGGATCATCAATGGCACAACAAACGATCAAGTTGGTGGCAGTATATGCCGTGACACCGTTTCCTCAGTTGGCTTCGAGTTTTGAAGACTGTCCGCAAGGAAAGTAGACTAAAACTCGCGAAGATGGATATATACTTTACAGCAAGAGGGCCACATAAAGATCCTTACAAAAACATGTCCCTATCCTGAAATAACATACTTTCTTTTTCTTAGTTGCTTGTAACTAGGGCTAAGAAGTCATCGACGTGTTTGAAAACTTTCAATCCAGCAATACCAAGGGAGTTTCAGTAGTAATATTTCTACTTCAACTAAGATTGCAGGAACTGGAGCAGATCTTGGTTGACTTCATCGACATTAATGTTGTGAATTGCGTGAGAGCCACCAGGGTAAACTTTGAGCTTTCCTTGGGGCAGAAGCTTCGCAGACTTCGACCCTGCAGCCTGAATGGGAACAATCTGATCATCGTCGCCATGAAGGACGAGAACAGGAATCTCAATCTTTTTGAGATCTTCTGTGAAGTCGGTTTCGGAGAAGTCCTTGATGCAGTCGTACGTTGTTTTGAAATTAGAGTTCATTCCCTGCCGCCACCAGCTCCAAATCAGACCCTCGCTTTTATTTGCACCAGGACGGTTGAAGCCAAAGAATGGTCCGCTTGCGACATCCAAGAAGAACTGTGCGCGGTCTTTGTACATGGCTTGCCGGAAGGAGTCAAAGATGGAAATATCGATTCCTTCCGCATTTGCTGATGACTTGACCATTAAGGGCGGCACGGCGCCGATAAGCACAGCCTTCTTGACGCGGCTCGTGCCATGCTTGCTGAGGAAATGTGTGACTTCACCGCCACCATGGGAGTGTCCGACCATCATTGCATTTCTAACGTTGAGGTGTTCAAACAATTCCTGCAGATCATCGACAAAGGTATCCATGTTGTTGCCCTCCCAAGTCTGAGTTGAGCGACCATGACCACGGCGGTCGTGCGCAATGACACGATAGCCCTGATCGGCAAGGAACATCATCTGGCTCTCCCAGTTATCGCTGCTCAATGGCCAGCCATGAGAGAAGGTAACGACCTGACCCTGTGGGTTACCGCAATCTTGGTAGAAGAGCTCGGCTCCATCCCGAAGCTTGAGGTGCGGCATGACTGTCGAATAACTTGATAAAAGTGAGAACGTAGGCTCCACAGAAGTAGGACGAGCATGTGTAGATGGTAAATAGTCATCGCCCGAAGTGCGAGAGTATCTTAACTTTAAGTATTCTTCATCATGGCGCCTAACGCGCCTGATTGCAAGTTTTTGTAAGCATTATGTCATGCATGACAAAGGCAAGTCAAGCAGCACCAAGATGAATAGCCGTATCGGTTGAAATACAGCAGGATGATGACCAGATTAAATTTAGCCTGAACTAACTCGGTCCTATTTTTACTGTGTCAGATCCTCAAGTTTCCATCACTCCATATCAATAATTCCGGAGGCGATTAGTTATGCTTTGACCTAGCAAAGTACATATTCTCATTCCGCCGCTTTCTGACTCTGTTGGTTTAGGGTTTCTGACTGAAGCTTACGTTTGGGTGAAAGGTAGTCAGAAAAATCTAAAACCACATAAAAACAAAGCAACTATTCTAGTAACCTCATCCTCAATGAAAGATGTACAGGCGGAGTTCAAAGAGGCAAGGGTAGTTTGTGTGGAGGAGAATGCTGACATAACATCATGTCAGCTCCGGGGACCAATACATGGGACAGGCGCCTGGATACCTAAGTTTTGGCCCCCTTGATCCAGCAGCTTGGCGCCAAAAACGGACAAGGCCAGACTGCTGCCACTAGCAGATACAGTTAGCTCAAAGGGTACTAAAAGTTTGTGTCAAACCGGCCCTGGTCCACCAGGGCTGCAGCGTGTTACCCGTTTACAGGCCATCTGCAGCTTGCCCCAGGAAGGTAGACCGCGTATCTGAACCCTTGTCATTAGACTTGCATAACGCTACTACAAGCTACTCAGGCTCTAGCGAGATGCCAGTAACTCATTGTGTAAAGTATAGTTGACAGTAAACTCCTCTGGGTAAAGCTGAGCTCTTTCCCAAACTGCCCTTGACTAAAATCCCTAGGACTCTGGAGAACTTTGAGTGTGGGGAAGGGCCAATTGAAACGCTCCAGTTCTGGGTTGATAACGATGTGAAAAAAATGCTCGGTAAGCATTCCATAAGTAATTACTAAACATGGAAACAAAGTGAAAAATACGTGCTGTATTGCTTAGTCACATGCGCCAACTCCCGCAAAGCTGAAGACGTTACGATGCTTGCATCACGATACGACTAACGCTGATAGCACTAATAGTCAATGTCATGCATGCATTAAAGCCCAATAATAAGGTGATTGATTAGGGTGTGATCTATTTGGTTTCCTATAGGTCGAACAGTCATACATCCAAGTTAATGCAACATGGCATCAGGCAAGATCCACACGGGAATATGGCGGTTGGATAATACTATTTTATGTGAGGCAGAAAGGCTCACCTTGGAAGGAGAAAAGACGTTAGGGCCAAGATGAATTGATGGTTACCCATCATGATAATTCGATATAAACATCCTATTGGCCAAGTGATCTTTTTTTTTACCACTACGGAGTACCACGGAATAAGACCATTAATTTCATTTCATTCACGCCTCACGCTTTTCCCCTGTCTACCTTCATAAAGATACCACATCTTCAATAATCATTGGGACAGTAGTGCCAAAATTTCTCTCTCAACGAGCGCCGAATACGCTCGCCTGCGAGCTACTGAGTAAGTCTCGCGAGTAAGTCTTTCTGATGGTAGTGTAGCCTTGGTAGTGGTTAAGTATCATGATGTTTGCAAGATTACTACCGACAAGAGGTTATTCAAGGGAATGATTACACTCGAGTGTTACTTATATCTCTAGGAACGAACCAACCTGGTTTCCTTGAGTTGAGCGTAGGGTCGCATTCCAACTTAAGGAGCTGCCCTATAGCCCTTTTCATAAGGATGTGGGAGTCGCCAAAGCTCCCAGAGGTTTGGTAGATATAAATGTGGCGTGGCGAACAGGACTGCGAAAATGCAAGGTAAGTCTCGGTAACGGCCACCTGCTCTGTTATATCGAGTAGATTATATCAATGCCTGCTACTAGAGCGCTTGGCGTACCAGAGTATCTGTAACGTTCCTTACGCCGGAGGCGATTCGTTGGTGAATTATCTGCCGAAAATGCATCGTGTAGTACCGCTAGTTGGAGCCCTTCTCCGCATCCCACCAACAATCATCCGAAAACAACCTCAGAGCCTTTCCTTTCCGAATTATCACTGAGAAGGCACTCGAGCACACCAAAAACGGAACCGCAGTCATAATTAAGTAGGTTCATAACACTACGACAGTGTACTAGGGTACAAGGTAAGAAATTCCAAAGCCGAGGCCGTGAGGGTGTTGTGAATGATAAAGACGGTATTGGGCACCATCGAGTATCACTAATATTCCTCAAGTAACTGATGGTATATAACAAAACAAGTGTCCAGGTAGCCACGGAGCTGAGAGCAAGAATATCAAGCCCAATCACTCAGCCCCCCAGTAGATATTGTGTTGAGGGCCGCCACCCCAGAAGCTAAGATTAACGCATGAAAGAACTGCTGACAATCCTATTCCCCAGAGAGCACAGGTACATAGATGTTTCGAAGGTATGTAAAGATGAAGCATATGGGCGTTCAAGTTTACAACTTAACCTCCAACCACTCCCCTAAGTCAAGACAACCCCTAGCCCTTGACAACATTTACATATCTTTCGGGTTAGCTTTCTGCATGCGTATGACTTTGTCACAGTTCAGGATGCACAGAGGGTCGAATGCTTGTTTCATCTACGATAGTGTTAGCTTGGGGCTTGGGCGACTAACATGGAAAAGGAGTACCTTTCTCATGGCCGAAACAGTGTCCTCGCCCAGTTCCTTGGGCAGGTAATCTCTCTTAACCAGGCCGACACCATGTTCTCCCAGGCAGATCAATCTTAGTGCGGGTTCTACTCCAGCGTGTCACCAGAAACTTACTGTAGCTGTTCCCTCCATCTCCAGCGCACGGTCGACCATTCGGCGCACAAAGTCTTCGGCCACCTTTCTCTGTCTCTCATTGTACAAAAGGAAAGTGTGGAAATTGCCGTCGCCCACATGACCAACGATCACACCTTTGAGTCCGCTCTCCTTCAATTCCTCCTGAGCCTTCTCGATCGCCTCCGGTAATCGGGACATGGGAACGGCTACGTCAGTCGTCCAAACGTGGTCGTCCTCATTCTTGGTTGAGGTGAGGCTCCACAAAGCTTGATGACGTGCAGACCACAGCTCCTCGCGCTCATCTTCACCTTCCGCAAAGTCGAAGGATAGCGATCCGGACTCATGGACCAATGATTGAACCTGCTTGATCTGCTGCCGAACTTCGCTTTTTGTGCCTTTGAACTTAAAGAAAAGAGTCGGCGCTCGCTTCCACTCACGAGAGGTGGCGCCGACCTCATTGATCAAGCGCATGCAATCCTCATTTAGTATCTCAACGGCAGCAACTGGCACGCTATTGCTCACAACGTCTGAAACACAATTGGCCGCGTCGCGTACGCTCTTGAAACTGCACACAGCGACGGACTCATTTTGCGGAAGAATAGTCAGCTTGAGAGTTGCCTCGGTCACAAGCCCGAGTGTACCCTCACTGCCGATGAAAAGGCGAGTCAGATCATAACCAGCCGAGCTCTTGCGCGGACGTTGCCGCGTTTTGACAACAGTATCATCAGCTAGTACGACAGTCAACGAAAGAACCCACTCACGCATAGTACCGTAACGGTAGGCGTTTGTACCGCGGCAGCCTGTGCCAACCATGCCGCCAATCATGGCACCAGGGCCTGGGTCGGGGGGGGGAAAGAGGTTGTCTTGCGCCAGCTGATCATTCAGCTCTTGCCAGCCAACTGCTGGCTGAACGACAACATCTAAGTCTTCCTTATGCAGAGCCAAAACCTTATCCATATGCCCGAAATCAATACATATGCCGCCCTTAGTCGGTTCAAAATGACCCTCTAGGCTTGTACCGCCGCTATATCCCGTGACGGGGGTCCAGTATTTGTAGCAAATTTTCATGATCTTCGATACCTCCTCAGTAGATGCGGGGTAAATAATGCAGAAAGGTTTATGGGAAGGGTCTCCTGGATGACTCGACCAGTCTGACGTGGAATGCGACGTTAAGTCGCCCAGAGTCGTACTAACGTTTTCTTTACCCACAACCACGATCAAGTCTTGAATAATGGCTTCTTTCTCGCCGACTTTAGGTCGATACTGGGGCAGTTGAGATGTATCAAGGGGGGCGATCGAATTCAAGTCAATGATTGGCTTGGAAGAACGTGTCCTTCCCAGCAAGTAGCCGGTTGTGGTCAGGGAAACAGCCGCTATCGAGATTCGAGTTCAGCAACGAATCAATTTCCGAAATTGAGCCTCGTGAGGGCTCTTTGACCTCTCATGGAGGATGTCTTACCCATAGTCAGAGCAACGAGGCTCTTGGTCGAACCAAATCCATAGCTGCGGTCGACGCCTGGCAGGTTTCCAGAAGTGTAGAAGCGCGCGACGTTACCGCCTCGACCTATGATTGACAGCGGTCGCCTACCAAGGGCGAAACCTAGCCTTGAGGGCCGTTCCATAGATCGAAAAGCCATTATACACGTTCAGTGAAGAATTGCGTTGCGAGGAGCTTCCAGAAGACATGCGTGGGGATCGCAGGGACGAGCTGGCAGTAATAGATCAAGAGAAGCAAACGAATGTTGAACATCTACTCCGTATCACATAATCTCCGGAGCCAAAGGGAATCAGATATTCAGGCACGATGTGCACATTGGTAAGCAGGGGACTCACATCCGTGGTTGCTTGCGAGGATTACGGAATAGTACGGCATCCTGACTTAAATCAAGGTATATTCTCATCCCGCAGCCACTGAGCTTAGTAGTGTCCCACTATTTACTTGCTAATCATTAAGGCTTTCACAGATTTGGAAAGACTACAGGTTTATCATCGGCTCATCGGGGCGCTCACTGATCCAGATAACGGTCTAAGGCTTTTTTAATAATCATGACGAGTTTGTTGGAATGGCCTAGGGTGAGGCGTGCGGAGAGGATTCCAGGGGTGAGATTAAATGCCTCACGGCATTCCGAGCCTCCTTGCTAATTACACCACAATTCCTATGCATCTAGGGGGAAGTTGCAGGACATAGACCCGGGCAGGATTCCCTCGTTAGAAGCCTTCCTCAGGAGCTCAATTCAATCATCTCTCCTGGCCACATCTGTTGTTGCATCCCTCGATCCACCCTCTTCCGAGAGAGTTAGAATACGAAAAAGCCTACTCACGGTAAAGTTGGAGACCTCCGCATTCCTCAAATAGGCGATGCGGGTCAATTACACCATCCAACCTACCCCGGCACTCTATACGAATAGTGCTGACAATCTAACCAAGTTTAGTAAGAACAGTGATTTTGTATAGCCCAGGCTCCGCAGTGTCCGACCAGCCCAGCAAGCGGATGGTGGGGCGTTCCGGGGCTTGGTCCTCTCCGCTTGAAGCTCCACCAAAACCCCCCAATACAACAGCTTTTCCCCCTATCAATAACAGATTCAATACAACTCGTAGCCTCTATTTGCCGGATGGGGTGAAGATACAGCCGGGCCGATAGAGACATGCGTTTGTATAAGCATGGTTTACTGAGGTGGCCCCTGATTTGTGTCAGTAGACGACCAGATCCGGGAAATTCAACAAGAACAACAAGCCTTTCTCTCACATAAGTCCCCGATATCGGCTTACGCGGAGAAGTTTGGCCAATCACTTGGTGCTTTGGCATGCAAGCCTACGCCATTTGTTGGCTGGTCCATATACCACGCACCTTGTCTTTCCGCGTTGACGTGCGGTGGAGTTCTGCTAGACCACGCATGCTGTGCTGGCTCAACCACCACCTTCTACTGTATGTACGAGGTTCAGTAGCCCACCAAGTTTTGGTTACAAGTAGTCTACTAAGTGTAGTGGTTGTATTTCTGTTGGCCTAAAGATTGGTGGTGCGCTTGGTGTGTCGGTCGGCATTCTAGCCGATCCATTTCATGCTATGCCTCTGCGATGAAACTGGGGCTTATAGGATTTGGAATAGTTAGTATAACCAGGGTAAGTATTACAATTAATAAAGTAATGTAGCCAATGACCCGCGCCATCGCTTTTGCAGTGGTAGTCTGGCAGCGCTCAATTCTGTATCATCGTTCTGATATCTGGGATTTAATATTGAATCGAAATTCGCTAGTACACAATGGCATAGAACTCAAGCAATAACTCGATAAAGCCATGAGATGGTGGCCCGCTAACCCTCCACAGTAGATATACCTTCAGCGTCAAGCGTCAATTGAGCCCGGTTATAGTCATCGTCCCCGGTTGGTAGTCATAGTTGCACTGAAGATATCTGGGCCGCGGCAAGATCTACTTCACCGCGGGCCTCACACTCTAGCGAATGTCCACCACCTTCTTTGTCTGCTGAAATGAAGTGCATATGATCACCAGCGACACTGATCCCCTGCATGAACGAAGGAGACCTGAAGCCCACAATAGTGCCTTCTATATTGTTGAAGGAATGTGACACCTGTTTCTTTCCTAGCTCAGCAAGACTTTGACGCGGAACCTGCTGTCCGCCAACCGTTCGTACGACGATGGCCTTGAAGTTGCCATGTATTTTAAAGGATAGGTAATGATTCCTTGTGCCCGTCATAAGTTCTGAGAGAAGTTCCGCGAGATTCGCCTTGCTCTGAATGTGGACCTTGGCCGTGACGGTGGGTTGAAAGTGTGTAATCATGGCAAAGGGGGTAACCGTTTTGCCGAATGTCATACTGTCGATAGCAAGTACTGAACCATCCGATTTCATCTGATAAACGACATCGTCCAAGATGATCATTTCACCGACCATGTGTCGGAAAGTCCCCAAACCAAAATTTCCATGAGAAATGAGGTCATACACCGGAAGCCCTTGGCAAGCCACGCCATCAATCAAAGCTGAGACAATGGAAAATTGGAAGAGCTGGTTTGGCATCATCGTAAGGCAGCTTTCAAGTAAGAACCTGACAAGAATTGGTCTATGGATTGAGCGAAATGATTAACAAACACTTCTTCTCGAAAGAGCTCTTAAATACTAATCTTAAGTCTCAAGGATAACAGAGGACAATTGCCGAGGTCAGCGTGGATGCGGACCATCACCAACAAGACCCTACAGGCCCAACCAAAACGTTCCCGACCTCGCGAGGAGTAACCGAGGTTTCTGTATCTGCGGCATGGGTACTCGATACCAACCGTGCCGAAGCCCATCAGTAGGACCTCTGGAGGATACGAGTATCAGAGTTGTACGTCTTTGTCATTTTAGTTACTGTTGATTACTTTTAGTCACCTTCATCAATCCTTCAAGATGAACGCTTAACTGTGGGGCTCCTTTGCTAATTAAGCAGGGATCTAGATTACGCGGAAGATGTACGGTTTAGTAAGCATCTTATGTAGGCTTATATAGGCTTTTAGTCACGAACTAATCACTTCGCGCATGACGTACTTGGACATTCTACCCCTTTACGTTGATCTCCCAACCTCGGACTGTCTGGTACCTGGGGCATGTTGTAAAAGCCTGCAGCCAGACGGCTTTGTTATGCCAATCTCTCACATTTCTCGACCGCCTCAGTCCATCCCGGCCGTTTGCACGACCGGAATCTAGCTTTTCGAATACCATGGCCGCTGACACCGTGAACACTGCCATAGACTCGCTTCTGGCAGCTGGAGTCAAGTATGTCTTTGGTGTTCCCGGCGCAAAAATCGACTCCATTTTCAACGCCCTCGTCGATCACAAAGAGATCAAAGTTGTGGTTTGCCGTCATGAGCAAAACGCAGCCTTTATTGCCGGAGCTGTTGGCAAAATTACTGGCCGTCCAGGAGTCTGCATTGCGACATCTGGTCCAGGAACTAGCAACTTGGTTACGGGCCTTGTCACTGCTACGGACGAAGGCGCCCCAATGGTTGCTATTGTGGGAAGCGTTCAGCGGTCACATATGCTGAAGAAGACGCATCAAAGTTTGAGGGGCATTGAGCTCCTTACTCCTGTCACCAAGAAGGCAGCGGGGGCCACAGTCGAGAATCAGATTGCTGAGGTTATGCTCGATGCTTTCCGTGTGGCCACCGCGTACCCCCAAGGCGCAACGGCAGTTAGCCTGCCCATCGACATCATGCTCACCGGGGTGAGCAAGTCTACAATCCCTGCGTTTCCACCAAACGCCTTTATGCCACCGAGCTACGGACCATCACCAGAAAGGACCCTTGATGAGGCAATCGCTAGAATACAGGCAGCTAAGGCACCGGTACTGTTCTTAGGTATGCGAGCAGCGGAGCCAGCAGTGGTTGAGGCAATTCAACGCTTCCTTCAAGCACATCCAGTACCAGTTGTTGAGACATTTCAAGCTGCCGGTGCTATTTCAAAGGAGCTGTTTCACCTTTTCTACGGCAGGGTCGGCCTGTTCCGCAACCAACCGGGAGATAAGCTGCTGGGTCTCTCAGACCTGGTCATCACTATCGGATTCGACCAGGCGGAATATGATGCGGACGTTTGGAATGCCGCTAAACAGGTTGATATCCTCCACGTTGACTTTACTGCCGCTGATTGGGGATACTTCTACGCTCCAAAACTGGAAATCATTGGCTCACCGGCACAAAACCTCGATACTCTTACGAGTAAGCTCACTGGCGTTGCTAAACTCCAGAAAACGGATCAAGCCAAGACTATCATCGCTGAACTTCATGCCTGGAAGACAAGCCCAGATGCCAACGTTAAGCCTGGTGGTCTGATTCACCCCCTCTACTTCATCCGACTCCTCCAGCAAATGATGCCAGAATCAACGACGGTAACTTCTGACGTTGGTAGTGCGTATATATGGCTGTGTCGTTACTTCTACTCTTACAAACCAAAGACTTTCTTGGTATCCAATGTCCAGCAGACGTTGGGAGTAGCACTGCCCTGGGCAATTGGGGCATCTCTATGCCAGCCGACACCGTGCTCTAGAAAGGTGGTCAGCATCAGTGGTGATGGGGGATTCATGTTCAGCTCCCAAGAGCTTGTCACTGCGGTGCAGCAAGGTTGCAATATCACACACTTCATATGGAACGATGGCAAATACAACATGGTTGAGTTTCAGGAGGTCAACAAGTATGGTCGGAGTGCTGGTATTGATTTAGGTGGCATGGATTTCGTTAAATTTGCAGAGGCATCCGGAGCCAGAGGGGTGCGTGTTAATGCTTCATCGGACCTAGAGAGCGTTATGAAGGAGGTATTGGAGTACGAAGGGGTTTATCTTGTGGATGTGAGTATTGATTACTCGCACAACCTCGAACTTATGAAGCAAGTCAGCTTGGAGGTCATCGCCTAGGGATATGTGTCATAGTTTGCATGATTCATTAAAGTTAACCGAGAAGATATAGGGTAAGTTGAGTATGTGTTGCGGTGGACTTGGTGAAATCGCTATGGCTGTGATATTTATACGTTTAAACAAGTCAAAAGTCAACGTTAGCAAAATACACTTACTTCCATCTATGTGAGGAGTTCCAGAGTCCCTGAATTTGATCCTATCACCTATGAAAAACGTCGGCTGAGCTATTGACGATTTTTTTATATAAGGGAAATTTTTTATGCTAGTGGACCATAGGGCAGCTAATGTTTTTCATCTTGACTAGCTAATGTTTTAAAAAAAATAGAGTTCTTATAAGGTTAGGGTTTTACGGTGAAGAGATATAAAACTTTAGGTAATAAGGATTTGAAAAATAAAGACTTTTTTCTTATAACTTATTTATTAATTTTTCTAAAATTATTTAAAAATAATAAAGAGGAATTTAATAGGGTAAAGTTTAATTACTTTAGTCTTTAGCTTAATTAAAATATTTATATTATATTTCCTTACCTAGCTTATGTAAAAGACTGAAAAATAGAGGATATATAGTCTTTAAAGACTATAGGGTAGGTAATTGTAAAATACCTTATTTCTAAGAAGGTCTTTTATAAATAAAATTCTAGAAAAATAAGCTTATAAGATATCAGCCTAGGATTTTACTACCCTATGCTTTAGCTTATGCGCTTTCTTATAAAAAGCCTACCTAAGCAATAGCTGCTTAGATAAGCA
>RZGL01000106.1:142805-187192 GCA_027886155.1 Fusarium paranaense | reverse complement strand
TTCTTAGGTCACACAAAGCTAGGTAGGCAAAATGGTTGTATTGTACTGAAGCTTGCTAGAACTAAGATGATTGAAGCCGTGGCGAAACACAAAGGATTGCTTTGTGTTACCCCGCCGAGAGGGTCAGGGCACGTGAACCCGTTGTTGCGCGGGCTTTGAACAAAGCCGGGTAACAGTCATTCCCATAACTGCCTTGGGCACCATGATTGCCTTGTTTCTCTATAAATTAAAGTCTAAATCGTTTTGAATTAGAGATAGACTTTATTTTTAATTAAAATATATTATACCTTAAATTTTAGCTAAAAAAAGTGCTATTATAATGCATATAATATTTGTGAAATATATTATTATTAAGAAGGTCTTTTATATATAAAGTTCTAAAAAAATAACTTTATTAGATATAAACCTAGAACTTTCATACCCTATACTATAGCTTAAGCGCATTCTTATAGTCCGCTTACCTAAGCAATATCTGCTTAGATAAGCGAGATATAAAGAAGTGTCAATATTGCCTTTTCTGGGCTTATTTCCCTTTTAGGAAGGTCACGTGATCTCGGACTTAGGGCTTTATTAAAAGCCCGATAACACCATTAAATCCGTTTCCTTCTAAAGGGTATTTCCTATCCGGTTTTAAGTATCCTAGTTTAAAACTCTATAGGTTTTAACTTCTATTATGCTATAACTCGGCTTTTAGTTATCCGCTATTAGTAAAACTAATATGGTTTTAAAGCCCCAAATTAGGGCTATCCGACGGTGTAACTTTCATCCGAATCGGGCTAAGAGATTCCGAGCAATTTGCTATATAAGCTATAAACCCTCTCTTAGAAATAGCTCCTTAGATGTTTAACCAATACAAGCAATAAGAATACTAATCAGAAGCTAGTCTTTCTTATTTTAACCTTATCTATTTTTCTTCCCACTTTTACTACTCTATGATATCTTATTTAGCTAATCAGCTATTTATAAGGACTGATTCCATTGCTTATTTACCTCCTATCTTAATTACCTACCCTATAGTCGTTGAAGACTATCTATCCTCTATTTTTTAGTCTTTTACAGTATATATATTTATCTATCTAAGATATTTATATTATTAATAACTAAGGTAAACCTTTTCTTAGGTAAATATAATAATAATAATATTACTACGCTTTATTATATAAATACTATTTTAACTAAGAAATATATATATTTATTAAAAGCTAAGAAATCATAGTTTTTTTAATTTTAAAAAAGTAACTTTATTAGCGCTAATTAGGCTAAAAGTATAAGCTTTAATATCTTTTATTTATATTATTAAAAAGAGTATTTTTATTATATTAAAAGCTTTTATTTAAACTATATTAAGTTATATTAGAATTATTAATTTAATAACCTATAGCCTATTATATAAGTATTATAGGTATAAAGGTTTAAAATATATTATTTAAAACCTTAATATATGTTCCTACAGGCTTAAGAATATAACATAATTAGGTAGCATGCCAATTAAGCCAATAGACCCCTTTTGCAAAAGATCAACCAGTTCTAGCACTTCATGCCGAAACCATGCCACACCTCTATCTATAAGGCTCTTCCGTAGTCACGTAACCCACTTCCTTACAAAGAAGTTATATATACTAGTATTAAGATAGGTATATAATATATTAATATTTCGTTTATAGAATTTAATATCTTAATAATTACCCTCAGTATTTAACAATATAATTTTTAAAATTTTACTAAGAGTCTCTTATAAATTCAATAAGTAAATAATAGCCTTAAGCTTTTTTTATTACTTAAATATAATAAAATATATACATAATTCTTTTTAGCCTAAGAATATAAAGTCTTTAATATTTATTAATATCATTAATATAACTATGGTTTTGTACTCTGTCTTCTTGCGCGCACCCTCAATGGCTGCACCATGTGGTGTTCCTAGAGACCTGACAAAGCTCACAACTTACTTGATGAAGAGCGCCACAGTTTAGTAACAACACCTCTCGGCATATTATCCGTGAGATACCGGAACTTACGAGGCAAGGAACAAAGGTGGCGTCAAAGATGAAACGTGCCCTGACTCCGAGTTGGCCGCACTGGAGATGGTCAAGTCTTTCTGACGCACAATATTCTCGCTGGTGTGCCATCTGAGCCATAGCGCGCCTCGCTACTTCAGCTTAGAGGTGTCATATGATGTGTAGCCCCTTTCCATTCTTCTTGATCAAATCGTCATCCGACTGGCAAATGAACCGGTGAGTCTGCTTCAGTCAAATTTTACCCAAGTATCACAAGCAGGTCCTTTGGCAAAGTCCGTCGCCTCCCTCACCACCCGGCTGACATGGGCTCACATGATCGGCCTCGTAGCAGATGTAGTCAGCGTCTAGGGTGGGCAACTGTGGAGAATGCTAGTCAAGTACGGATACGTATCAGCAAACGACCTTCCCCAGACCCCTGGATTAGCGTTGTGGGGTAGGCTCGCTCGCACTAGGCATGGGTTGAAGTTACTTGGCATGGGTTGAATTCCCAAAGGACACTTGGTCCGTGCAAATATGTGCCATGTGGCCCAAGCTTCGGCCTAAACTACGAACCCCGTCGTGGTAGTCACAACCGAACTAAAACCTAATCATGTAGTTAGTGGGAGCATGTCACTGCAACTCGTTCATCTTGTTTCCTTTTTATTGGGCCCCACGGCCCGTAGCCTTACACACCAACAATGTCCATCACAAGACCGAAACCGATGCCGAAACCGATGACTTGCAGCCACAAGTACTTTAGCGTTTGCTCACTTTAGTAATAAGGTTCCGCGTCAGCTATAGTCGGAATTCTACTGTTATTCGGCTTCATCGGTAAGCGCTTGTGAAGGAGAGTATGCTTCCGAGAGATGGAGTACAAATAATCCGATCGGAAGCGACGATAGCGAGTTAAAAGGGATCCTTGCTTATCCGGGGAAATGACTCTATCCGGGAAGCCTATGAGTGGTGTAATGGTGTAATGGTGGCTTACTTCCTGTCATATGGAGACACCGGCCGGCGTGAAGATCTCCCGCGGCTTACAGAGCACGACACGCGTATTCTGACGTATTATGGAGATGATATTAGGTAGTCCATCCCTGCAAACCAGAGATTAATTTGGCATTGGTACTCAGAACTGCTTGAGAAGGGGGAGAGGGTCCTAAAGCCACTCAACTACCGACAACTATCGAGAGTTATTTCCAAGAGGTGGGGGTGAATCCAGGGCAGTTTCACTTTTCATCTGCTCTTTCCAGCAGTCGAGTCTCGGTTTCGTTCACTACCTGTCTCATGGCATTATTGCTCTACTCATAGTCGCAGAGATTTATGAGGTGTAGTGTATATTAGTCTCAGCCCGTCTTCTCTTTGTGCAAGGATGTGACAAAGAAGAGAGTGTTCCCTACTACTGTGCAACTTGAGGGATGTTAATCTCCAACCTCCCGAGTTGCCTTTTGTCAACAGGAGGGAAACTTGAATAGGAAAAAAGAAATGTTGATAGCAGTCATCTCGTAATGGCGTGGTATATCATGACTTGTGTTAGGCATTTCCTATCGTACTCCGTCCGGATCAATTGCTCATGGTATTCTAAGTACTACTAAGCTGACCTAGGCAATCGTAATGTAGTGATTCAACCTTCAAGGGCTGGGGAATTAGACTCAACGGCTGTGCACAGATAAAAAGCTGAAATTGAATGAAGATACGCGGAAGCGGACGAAGGCACTGACAAAAATGATTAAAAAAAACATGTATTTACTAAAATACAACCAGCTGCTCATACAGCAGGCGGGCTGGTGCCTCGTATGACACCAAATCCCGCCTATGATGTCTACAAACATCCCTTGGCATATGTGGATACCGAATTTGCCTAGCATAGTTTCAAACCTGAAGAAGACGCCTCACCCAGAACAACGAAACAAACGACTGCAATGAGAAGTTGAGAACTGGGCTTGAAACGTTGTGGGTTTAATCAGGGGACTGGGCGTTGCTCATGAGGCAACTGGGATTCATCCCCAGAGCCCTACTCGTACAAGTTCAACTCAGCCGACTCTCAAAGAGGTAGTCCAGGACCTCATCCAGTTTGCCAGAGTCCAGTATTACGCAGGGGCAACAAGTCAAGTCCTTTGGCTTATGGCATAGATACTCTCAGCACTAAATCGAGAGATTGCGGAAATATGCTCGCTCCGCAAAGGAGCCTACGGGCTTGTAAATACCGCCAGCACAGTCGGTGATGCGACGGAACGCTCTATTATAGCGCATAGCATCGCGCTCGGATGTTGGACCGGAATTCATGTCCAAGGACTTTTATCACATTTTGGCAAACAAAAGAAACATCGCCTGGGATGTCCTCAATAACTCCAGCGACGACACTTGCGTTCCGTGGAATGTTGCCAAGGAGTGCTGTAATCAATCTATTAGCACCTCCGGCATGCTGCACACCGACGACTACTTCATTCCGCGTCAGGGAACGTGTCTTAAATAGCCGTACGACCTTAATTTCAAGAGAGGGGCAAATTACGAAACGAGAGAATCGTCTACAGATCGACGAAAGCCAGAGCGAGGCCTTCCGTAAACGTATCGAACGCGCACTGGAGTATGAGAAACGGCAAAGCGAAGTTGGATTATCTACCATGTAAAGGGAGGATTTGTCAATTGTAGTTCCCTAATGATGCCTTAACATATCGCTCGAGTGTCATGATCATGCTTTCGTATGCGCGAGGAGATACCCCCAAGGACGTTCCAAATTAGACCAGATAACACATCTAAACGTTGGCGGTTTTAGGTGAAGATGCGTTCTGCTGAGGTGATACGTCTTCCACCATTAAAGCCGCACCTTTTTCCACGTGGTTTGAGCCGCTAAAAACCACATCCATTTCCTCTAGACTGACTTTCTTTGTCTCGGGCAGGCAAAAGAAAACAAAAATAGCCCAGCAAATATTAGTTGACATGAAGAAAAAGAAGGTTTTACTGAACCAAGTATTAGATACCAAACACAAGGGCCCGTAGAGAACGGGGCTTACTTACAGGCCACAGTCAGCGTAGAATTGCGGAAAGAACTGCTGGAAGATCGTATTGGCAATCCCTTGCATCTGGGAACACATTCCCATTGCCTGAGCCCGAACGGCAATTGGGAAGATCTCGCTCGTGTAAATCCAGGTGGTAGCACCCCAGGAGGGTTTATAGAAGAAGATAAACAAGAAGGCGAGAAATGCGATAGCGATACCCACGGAGTAAGACTTGGCACCGTCAACTCCAGGGGTGGTAAGCCCTACCACTGCTATGAGCATAGTGCAGAGGGCCATGCCGCTGGCTCCGACGATAAAGAGCACCCTTCGCCCAAAGCGGTCTACTGTCCAGACAGCATTGAGGGTAAATAGGATTCCACAAGTGGCATTCAGGGCATTGATAAGGTTGATAGTGTCGATGCTCTGGAAGACCTTTTTGTAGATAGTGGAGGAGTATGAGTTCAGCGTCCCCTGCCCACCGAGTTGCTGCCCGATATTGATAGCAAACCCCAGAAGGAGACGCTTTCGAATACTGGGGTCCTTGATCATTTGAAGGTACCCTTTTGCTCCAGTGCTGGCGCCTTCCTTTTCGTACTCGATCGCCTGACGTATGGCTAGGATCTCTGCCTCGACCTCGACAGAGTCAGAACGCATCCGGAGCAAAGCCTTACTAGCGGCGTCAACATCGTTGCGGCGATGGATCAGCCATCGTGGGGACTCTGGAATCCACGGAAGCTGAATGGTGATGAGCACTGGAAGCAGCAGTTGAAAGATGACGACCATCTTCCAGTCCCAGTCCCCGAGACTATCACGGTGTCTAGCAGCGACATAGTTAATCCAGTAGGCAATGAACGATCCCACCGAGTAAAAGAGCTGCCAAAAAGCCATGACTTTGCCTCTGATGTCCGAGGGTGTAATCTCTCCGATGTAAACGGGACCGGCGGCTATGTGGAGACAACAGGCATGTCAGTCGGAGGCCGTTCTTGGCGAATTGTCAAAGCGACATTTCTGCAAAGGAGCTCTTACCGATTGCCAGGCCCTGGCCAAATCCGATGAGAACACGTCCGAAGATGAAGAGGCCGAGTTTGTGTCTTGGAGCAAAGGTCTGGACGAATGTCGCAAAAATAGTGAGAATGCATCCACTTGCCATTCCCCAGCGGCGGCCAAAGTAGTCAGCCTAAATTATGAATCATCGTCAGCTCTGCTCATACCATGTAACCGTCAAAAATGCAAGACGTCCTTGACTACTCGGAAGGGGAATCCTACCAGCGGACCTGCGAAGAACCAGCCAGCGGTGATGCCACCGACGGTATACGTAGTATTGATCAATCCAATCATATAATTGCTCGGATTGCCAAAATGGTCTACCCAGTTCGGTGAAACTTGAACGGAATTGAAGACGGAAGCGTCGTATCCCATCAACACCATGCAACCGGCAGCCACAAGAGCGGCATACCTGGACTCCCACGGTTAGTAATGAACTCATGGAAGAGCACGGAAGATGGAAGTCAAAGTCGGCAGACTGCTTCGTCCACCCATAGTGCTGCTAAACTTACCAGTTGTATATCCTTTGCTTGTTTGGCATCTTTAACTCAATGCTACTGGAAGAAAGTATTATCTTGAGTAGGTAACGATGATGGTTGATGGTTCGATTCCTCTGTGTTCGCAATTGATCTGGGAGAACGAAGGGTGCACCATGCTTTCTTATACGCCTTGCGTCCAGTGAGCTCATGATTCATGGTTTCCAAACTGTCAATCATAAGTCTCCCCGCACAATATGGCCCCGTAACGGCGCCACTTACATAGCTCAGGCCGTACTCCGGGGTAGATTCCTTCTCCCTTCTCACCCATAGCCTCCCCGCATTTGCCCTCTCCGACCATGAAATAAACCTGGCTGGTGGGAAAATACAACCAACTCTGGCTGAGGCACCCTGGCGCCTCAGCACTTAGGCTAAATGGAGAAGTGCCGAGCATGATCACAATACCCTTCCACCAGAAGGTGCCAGGGACTCGGCTAACTCGGCACTCCTCAACAGCAAAAAGGGAAGATTTTATTCAGCCTGAATGCCTCCCACATAACAATTGACAGGGTCTGCGAAGAAAATAAGCTAGCACTAGCCCTCAATACACTTTGACAGGAGGCATCGGTCCATTTAGAACCAACGGAGATAACCGTCGTTGGACCCCCATGTCTGAGCGGATTATTCCGCTGGATAATCCACCACAGCCACTTGAGTACGCACAGAATCCGGGGTAAAAGACGCATTGGTGGGATTGGCGATTCGATATGAAGGGCGAAGAAACCGTCGTAGGAGGAAAAAGGGCATCTCCAGAATTCCCTCCGCTTCCTCTTGCTTGCCTTGAGTTTTGGCAATTCTTACACTTCCTTTCACTCAGTGCTCGATCATCATGGGATTAAAGCTTTTCTTCCAAACTTTTCTTGCGCTTCGATTGATGGCAGGCTTGGCTGCTGGTCACGCAATTGACTTTGCCAAATGCCAGTTTCCTACATCCAACGCTCTGAAGGGTTGCCCGAAGGGAACCATTGTTGTTGGACCCAACACTGACGTTGCTTCTTTTCAAACCATCCAAGGAGCTATCGACGCCCTTCCCAACAATGAGACCCCATACACGATCCTTGTCCTCGCTGGCAACTATACGGAGCAGTTGAATGTGACGCGCCAAGCCCCCGTCACTATCCTCGGCCAGACTACAAACCCAAGATCTAGAGCTCAGAACCTCGTCACGGTCTCGTGGGCCTCAGCAAATGGGCACGGCTCTGGCTTCAACGACAACGCGTATACATCCGTACTCACTGTTGCTCCAACCTTGAATGCCAGCCTTGTCGGTTCTGGTCCGACAGGATTCAATGTGTCTCAGGATACGCCATTCGGAAACTCTGATTTCAGGGTCTACAATATCAACTTTCAGAACACCTTTGCCCAGCAGACAGCCGGTCCCTCTCACGCAGTCGGCGTTAGCCGTGCCAACGCTGGTTTCTATTTCTGTGGTTTTTATTCATATCAAGATTCCGTCTACATCGGGCACCTGGGAAACGCCTACTTCTACGCAAACGAAATCGCGGGCCAAGTTGACTTCCTCTACGGGTTCGGAACCGCGTGGATTGAGTCATCCAATCTCACGTTGCGTGGCTGCGGTGGCGGCATAACCGCCTGGAAGGGTACCAATACAACCTTTTCCAACAAGTACGGCTGCTACGTTTCCAACTCGTACATCAGGGGCGCCAACGAAAGCGTGGTTGAGTCCAACCGCGGCAAGTGTTCTCTCGGCCGACCTTGGAACAGCCTGCACAGGAGCGTATATATAAACACCTTCATGGACGCCACTATACGACCACAGGGTTACACAGGCTGGGGGACCCCTACGCCACCAAACAGCACCTTCATGGCCGAGTATGGATCATATGGGCCGGGCTGGAGCCTAGAGGGAAGGATGGACGGTAATGCCACGCGAGTCCTCACCCGCCATGCAGTGTGGCCATATCATCAGCCCAAGAACGTCTTCATGAAGGCCGATGGTAGCCAACCATATGTGGGCTGGATCGACAAAAGGTTTCGCTCGCCATGGGCGGGTGCATAGAGCTTAGGTGTAGACTAGAGCAACGACGTCCGCAAGCGGGAGACGCGTGAATGGCACCTCATAGCCTTGTAGCTAAGTGTATTGGGGTTGGGTCTCCTACATAGAAATAGACGAATACATGCTCCTTTGACCGTCTTGTCGCAGATGACAGGATACGCAATAAAATTGAAGGCATAGATTGTGACTCCGCCCGTCGCATTAGCTGCTGAGGCAAGAGGGAATGCGCACTCCGCTAGTGCTGTCGCTAATAATGACTTATGGCCTGAATGTAGCACCGCGGAATTCAGTAGGTCAACTTGAATGAAGCGAAGCTATTTTACGTCCTAACCGAGGTAGCATAATCTTAGCGAAGTCAGGGCGTCAAAGGCTGTGCTGGCCAATTTTCATGGGGTTTGGACACACAAATTTTCTTTTTTTGACCGCTCAATAAGGCCACTGTTGAAGAAGGGGCCCGGGAAAACGGAAGCAGGGCTTCGCCTTAGACAGATAAGGAACACGTATTACGGAAATAGGAAAGGTAGGCGAAGCGACGCCAACAAGTAATCATATGTATTTTGGTTAGTTGACCGGGAACCCGAGTTGAAGCTGGGGGAGTCTGTCCAGCTCACGAGCGGTAGCTAGCCTCACTAAAACACTACAAAGGAAACCTCTTGGGCGGGCCATTTATTTCAACATGTAAATGTCGCGATTGAAAAACATGACTGACGCAGTTTGAAAGGCATTAATTTGGCTGTTACGAGTCCGGGCCGTCGCTGATGGGCAAAGAAGACTGGCAACACTACCTTAATTGGAATGCTGCAGGGTAGTTGGGTAGTGAGGCCCAGGTGCATGAGCATTAAGCATCTAAAAAGCGAAATATTTGGTTCTCACTGTATTGCTAAAAAGAATCCTACTTGAACACCTTCAATCCTAAGGATTACTCTCCACACAGTTAATACCAAGTACATCGGGTGATATGTTATGGCACAGCAACTGGCCTTGCCCTTTAGACGACTCGACGGTCCACTTCTGACCCTTAAACTGACAATTATCGCCTTCCGTTGGGCAAAATATGTGACCGGTAGTAGGTGCATAGTGGGTGCTAGTCTTGCCAGAGAAATTGTTGATGTAAATTTCAGTGACTTGAGCCGGGCTAGGATTCTTCTGACAATAATCCTCGTCCGAGTTGTAGCAAGTGTCAAACTCGAACGCAGCGTCGCAGTTATCAACCTGGACACCATCCCATGTGACGTTACGGACAATCGCCGTGCCGTGGTCGCTACCGCCAGGGTAGATCTTGATACCGGCAGCCTTAGTTGAGTCACGCATAATGGCGTTCTTAACATAAACGTTCGTGACAGAGTCCACCGAGCCCGGATATTTGCCCAAAGAACCCACGGAGAGACCGTGTGAGCCTCGGCAGGTGATATCAATGACGGTGGCATAGTTGCAGCCGGCCTTGAATGCAACGCAATCATCATCGTTTTGGATGTATATGTTGGAAAGTGAGACATTTTCTGATTCTCCAATGTCAAACCCGTCCGTATTCTTGGGCGGATACGTGGATTTGCTGATGGCAGTGATATTCATGTTGGAGAAGCCGATACGCGCACTCTTCGACCCGACGCTGATGAACACATTTTGTGCGTTCTTGAGCGATATATCAGAAATATCGATATCCGTTGAACTTTCGACTGTGAGGAGGGTAGGCCGCCGCAGGTCCTTACTGGCTCCGAACCGGTCCCACGCAGCTTGGCCATTGCCGTCGACCAGGCCGGTGCCAAGAGGACTGTGTATCTTGGCTCCGTTGATACCTTTGACTCGCACCATGTACCGAGTGTTGTTCCAGTAGGTGAGATCATCAGAGGCCTTCAGCCGGCCATCGAGTCGAACCTCGCACCCAACACAGCCGCTGAAGTCGAGTTGGCTTCGTATCATGTAGGTGACATCTTGAGGAAAGACGATGACGCCTCCATTGCCGCAGTTTGTGAAAGCCGCTGCAATTGCCGGAGTGTCATCGACAGAAGCTGTTCCTCCGGAGCTTGGCGTGCAAGTTGCAGCTCGTTTTTGGACCCGGTCTGGAACAGCCCGGTCCACCAACGTAGGGCTTGCCATGGCCTCCGGAGAGAGGAAGGCCACAAGAGGGCAAAAGAGATGTAGGAAATGAAAAGCCATTGTATTCACTATCAGGATGCAAACTGTGCTAGTATGTCTGTGTAGGTCATTGGGTCACAACCCATTCGCTTCTCAACTTATATGTTTCATATCAGAAGCCATCACCTGCTGTTTGTTCATGGACCGGCTAAATTACCCAACTGAGAACTGCCGTGGATCCGGGGCATCCGAGGCCTCATCGGCCCACGAGAACCCATGAGCCATGCTAAAACCCAGAGTCAACATGGGGCGTCACGCGAGCTTTTAGGCTAAAGCTCTTACCCCAGATAACAGGGGTTTAATTATGGAGGTGTGGGTAAGGGGCATTGCGGAGGACAGTTCGCGTCTCGACCGCGTATCGTTGGAGATACAATTCGATACATGAGAGTACTTCTTGCAAAGTCGAATTTCATTTTCAAGACCTCCGAGCAGTAAAAGTCGCCGATAAAATCAATTTCTACTCCGCCTTTCATCTCATTAATAGCCGGCGTGTTTTACCACTTGAACTTAATTTACGCGATTTTCCACGAATTAGAGAAGCGTAGATGCGAAGTTCTGCCCCTGTTGTGGCATTGCGAAGACATCTAAAAAGTTCGCCGAGAGCCCTGATCCGGATCTTGTCAGGCTGCCCACACATAGTTCCTATCTTCTGCCAAATCTCACTTCATTCCAAAACAATCTTGTCTCAGTTCTCACTATGTCGCCCCACGGACGATCGCTCTCTCGGGCGATATGCGCTTGGATGTTGTTTCTTGTCCAGTGGATCAACTTTTCGCAGGCGCTGAGTATTTCTCCAAGACAAGTCACTTCGCGGACGAGCCCTCCCAACGGCTGTCTTATTGTAAGGGCTAGTAATGCACAGTCAGGAGAATTCACCAGCCTCCAGGCAGCTGTCAACTCAATCGGATCCTCCACCGAACCCACCTGCATTTTCCTCTACCCTGGCACCTACAATGAGCGTGTGGATATCAGGATCAGAGCTCCTCTTACTCTCTATGGATCCACTGTTAAGTAAGTTATACCTGTGGCCAATTTTCCCGAGGTACTATAGCCTAACCTGAGTGCACAGCACCAAAGACTACAAAAACAACGCTGTCACAATCAACAATACACTTGGATCTTTCGACGCCGGATCACTGGACGCAAGCTCCACCGTCAATATCAGATCACCAAACGTCAGCACTTATAATATTAACTTCATCAACGGGTACACAGCTGGACAGGTAAGATTTCTCGAGAAATCAACCATAGCTGCCTCTAACCTTTCCGCAGGCCGTTGCGGTCACAGCCAACGGAAACATGACTGGTTTTTACGGTTGCTCGTTCAAGTCATGGCAAGATACGCTCTACGCCAAGAACGGCTGGCAGTACTATTCCAACTGCTATATCGAGGGTAAGTAACGACACGCCGGTCTAGTTTAGCACCGACTGACAGTATGCAGGGGCAGTAGACTATATCTTCGGCGATGGCAGCGCCTGGTTTGGTGAATGTATGTGGGAGCCTGTCTATCCATCAGCAATCATCTGACATTCCACCAGGTACCATTGCGTCCAGCGGCCGTGGATACATCACGGCATCGTCGAGGACCTTCGACAATGACACAGCTCGCTATGTTATTGATCACAGCACTGTAATCCAGCCTACTATTTGCTCCAACTTGTACCCCACGCTAACATGCCCGTAGATAACTTCGACCGGCCAGAGTGACCTGACAGGCCAAGTTTTCCTAGGTCGTCCTTGGAGAGTCAACGCCAGAGTCATCTACCAATATTCCACCTTGACCAAAGTTGTTAACGCTGAAGGCTGGGCCCCAATGGCAGATGGGGCCACTCCGTGAGTAGAAGTCGCAACCCTTGATTAGCATGAAATACTGACACGTAGAAGAACGTTCCAGGAGTATCAGAACACTGGTGACGGAGCAGACACGTCGAAGAGAAAGTATCTCACCCCAGCCAATGGTGCTGTGCATAAGCAAGACCTTTGGGGAAAATCGTACCAGTGGTATGATACGAGCTACTAGGAAGTCATTCTGTGGTACGCGGTATTACCGAGTCCCTGACATGTCGCATCAAACAATGAACTCGGAGCCTGTCGAGTCTTATTCGGGTGACTTGGGGCCATATATATAGAAATGGCAATGCGAGCACAGTACTCTTTTACTCGGAAGCCCATGACACCTTGGTTTCTTAGGTGCCAACTTGAAACGGGCTCGTGAATTCAGAACTGACAGAATACTGGGTTCGATGGGCTTGAATCTCAGTCAGACTATATCGCCGAAAAAAAGCCGATGCTCTACAACGGCAAAAGCGGATGGCGTAGCTGGGGGAGAGTTGGGGCGTAAGGTTCGGGTTGGAGTTCTCTCTTTCGGTATCCTTCCTCCCTTCACTCTTGCTACACAGAGTCGTCGTGTCAAGTGCTCATTTAGAAACCGCAGGCACATAATCTTATTTTTGCTGTATTTGAGTAATGTGCAACCTCAGAAGCGGAATGTCATACATCCTAGACGCCCGGCGCGGCTGTGGAGACGGCTGCGCATGAAGTGCAGACACTGATGATTTCTTTGCGCCGAGAATTTGTTCATTCGGCAGCCTTCCTCAAACGTTTAATATTAAAAGAAACAGTGCCATCAATATTGTTCATCATGGAGTCTGGGATTTGCGTGACGGACTGGAAATGTTGGTCCAGTGGTGGGGTTGGTGTAACCTGGATATTTAGAAAAAAAAACACCCCGTCCTGCATAATAGCAGCCTTGATGGTGGTATTTAATATCATCCCTATCTGCACGCATATACAGGCACGTCATTCTTGGAGATACCATTGCGGTTCGGCAAATGGACAAAAGTCAAAGATCGTGACTCAAGCCGCCTTTCTGTACTGCGTCACTTAAACTTAGCCAACCAGTCTGGTAGGAACTTCTTCCTAGGAGTCCTCGTTTGCCTTGCCAAGTCTAAACACCCTGACAGTTGATGTCAAGGTCCGAATCACCCAAGTTATGGCACGTGAAATAGCCCTTGACGCCTCCAGGAGGGCTCACATCAATATTGTGGGCAACAATATTTGTGCAGACATCGGGAGAGCTACAGATAAGCTCGCCGACCCGTGGGGCATATCTTTTGTTTGTGGTTCCAGTAAAGTCTAGGAACGTGACATCTTCAATCTCCAATTTGGCCTACAAGGTCATGGAATGAGCCCAGGATCTCAAACACGGTATCCAAAAGGCAAATATCACTTACCGGATATTCATCGCACGCAGATTGATTCTTACTAGAATAGCACTGAGTGATCGCAATGGCATCTCGTTCCAAGTTAGCACCTTAGACGCTCGATTGTAAATATTAGTGGGACTCACGATCGTTACCAACATTGTGGAAAAGCTCATATGTCACGTTGCGAACTCTGCCGCTACCGCCACCCTGATCATTAACACCGCTATTAGGAGGAATGCCGGGCCAGACTTTAATGCGAGCACCATCTGTGGCCCCGGTCATCGTGATATTATAAACGTAAATATCTTCGACAATGTCAGTCTGGTCAGCGTATTGACCAAGACTGCCGACTGATATGCCATGAGAGCCAGTGCAGTCGAGTCCCTGAATGATAACCGAGCTAGAGTTCGGTTTGAAGGATACGCAGTCTGATATGTTAGCTGTTAGACCCAGTGGAGGAGATAATGCCAACTGACCATCCGTATTGATAACCTTAGAGTTTTGGATAACGATGTTGCTGCTACGGTAAGTATCCCATCCATCGGTATTTTTAGCCGGGGCAGACGCGTTCGTCTGCACGGTATCCAAGAAAATGTCGCTAATTAGGATGTTGGAGGAATTAGAAATAAAGTTAAACCAGCCTGGACCATTCCTCATCGTGAGCCCGGTGATAGTGGATTGGTGAAGCCCGTCTGTGCCAAATAGAGTCGGCCGTAAGACATTCTTATCGGTGACCATGGCATTCCAGTAAGTCTGGCCGTGGCCATCAATGGTACCCTGGCCGCCACCGTAGATGTTGACGTTTGAACCACCGAATCGCCAAAAGAGGTTGACAGTTTGGTAGGGGTATTGGAAGGTCTTGCCCGGCCAATATGTAACGTCGTCTTTAAAGTAGATGGTGCCAAAGATGGCAAAGTCGATGTGGTCCAAGAAGGTGAGGTCAAGCGGAGTGGCGATGGTGTACACGCCTTCAGGAAAGTAGACAGTGCCACCCCTGTTGCACTTTTTGGCGGCTGTCAAGATCTCAGGCCCAGCATCTTCAAGCCCGGACTTGACGGTGCAAATCTTGTGGCGATTTGGGCCGTGAGGGGCGCGGAAGTTGCAGGGTGCTTTGGGATATGCCACCAGTTTTGGAAATGGGGGCAATCTGGGCTTGTGCGCTGCAACAGCCGAAGCCAGAATCCAACAAAATAAAGTAAAGGGATGCATCGTGGGTAGTATAGATGAAGGCGTTGGTTTTTCAATGCTTGAGATGGTGATTGCCAAGCTATATGGCCATGAAGAGGCTGTCTAAGGAGAAAGTGCTGTCACATTTTATGTTGCCTTTCGTTCTTTGATATCGGATCAGACTTCCTTGAACTCATTTCAATTCATCCGCCATTAGAACATTCTCGTTGAAGTGACCCCAAGTGACATTACGATCCCGTACAGTGACATACTCTCGAGTTCCGGAACGCTCGGCGACTTCGACAATCGGAACCCTGTACGGGTAGCGGGCGCTCGAGAAAATTGCCTAGCAGTCTAATTTGGGTTTTTGGTATTATGCTAAAGAGATGTAGCGCAGGAACTAATACCTAGTGAGTCGATTAGATTGAGAAGTCAAAATCTACATAGTCAAGCTTGCGGCATGACGTGAAGATGGGCCCGCTATGCAGTTGCCCGCCTCTGAAGCAAGGCTTGAAGGACGGTTCTCGGCTGAATTTAGCCTGTATGCACTATGATTACTATTAGCACAAGGACTACTGGTTGGTGGTATGTAGAAGTGTTTTTACATTACCAGTCCGGTGTTTGAAGTTGGAGAAGCCTTCAACTGTCATGTGGACCCATCTTCACATCATCGGACAACCTGCTCGATTTAGCCTGAATACCGTGATTATGATCAGCGCCAGGGCTGGTTGGTTCTAGAACCGTTTTAACCAGTCCGGGGTTTGAAGTTGGAGAAACCTTCATCGGAAAATCGGCTTGCAACATGATGCCACAATTAGAGTTTGACTACCCATGTCGACCGAGATGCTCCCCGGCCATCTGAAGTATTCAACAAGGGGCTGTCAACGCCTGACATTTCGGCTCCCCGGTGCTCATCAGGCAACTTGGCTTCGTGCCATGAGATCATCTGCACCGGGATTGCTAGCATGCACGTTGGCTGTATTGCGACGACAATGGCGAATTTAGCCAAAATAACTTGGGCAGTAAGGGAAAGTGTTGAAATTTCTTCCTCCAATGAGCATGATTCAATCATTCCAGATGCAAAGTCCGATCACGGAGGCCTCAAGCATGGTTCCAGAGCCCGTTCCAGAGCCTCAGCAGAATTGTCGTGATAATGTCAACGGATGATGCATGACGCAGTATAGAGAAGCTATATCAATTAACTCAGTCCTTGTCTATCGTAAAATTTATTTTGACGTATTCTCTAAGCTTATATCCTTCTCAATCAGCTCTACGTGCAGCATTTCGCAAACTTTGGGTGTTGATAGCTCTGCCCAGCATGACAAACATTCAGCTGGTTTACAACTGGTGAGTTCGTCGAATGACAGGGACTGTAAGGACCCAATATCGCCTGAATACTGACCTGAATCAAGGTACGCTGCCCTTGTTGCAGCCGGATGCATGGTCCTCATGGGATATGATGCCTCTGTTTTCAACTCTATTCAATCTTCTTCCAACTGGAAGGCCCACTTCGGCCATCCTAATCCGAATATGATTGGTCTCATCAACACAACCTATACGGTGGCAGGCATAGTAACTGGATGGTTTCTATCTGGTCCTCTCGTGAGTTTACTAGAAATCTTGCGTGATACCTATCTTCTAACCTTATCCCAACGTAGGCGGACTATTTAGGCCGGCGTTGGGGAATGGCGACTGGCTGCATCTTAGTCGCAGTCGCGACCTTCATTCAGACGTTCAGTCCGCGTCATAAGATAGGCGTATTTATCTTTGGCAGAGTTTTGATCGGGGCCGGCCAAGCTATCGCCACCAGTACGTATAGCGCCAGTAATTCAAGTTATATCTAATATGCTCGCAGCGGCGGGTCCAATCTACATTGGAGAGATCACCGAGTCCCATGTCCGCGGCAAGGTTATGAGCTTCTGGCAGCTGTTCTTTTCTGTTGGGTCCTTCCTGGCGTATTGGATCAACTATGGCGCTCAAGACCTTACAGGGGAATGGGACTGGAAAATAGTTGTGATTTTCCAGCTGCTGATGCCGGTCATCGTCACCGTACAGCTTCCATTTATTCCAGAGTCCCCAAGATGGCTCGTCGGTCGCAATAATGTTGATGACGCTCGACAAGCCTTATCCCGGATTCGATCTAGTCCCGAGAAGGTCGAAGAAGAACTTCTGGCTATCCGACAAGCTATCGAATCTGAGAAAGAGGTACAGTCTAAGGGATGGAGAGCATATTCTGCTCTTTTCAAAGATGCCAGCATCCGCAAGCGACTATATATTGCCTTCTTTCTCAATGTTGGCCAGCAGCTCAGTGGCCAAGGAACTCTCAACAGCTATTCATCAACTATATATGCCAAGGTATTTAAACGCGTCAAGACAATTAACCTCATCAACGCCCTCAATGCCACATTCGGTATTTTTTTCACGCTTAATGCTGTCTGGACCGTTGATCGATACGGCCGCCTATTCCTTTTCCTTGTGGGCGCGTGCGGCATGGCCCTCTGCACGATGATCATCCCTATCGTTGGTCTTACAACACCTGGCACTGAAGATAAGAGCCGGCCGGTTGGTATTGCGATTACATTCCTAGTCTTTCTGTTTGGCTTCTTTTACAAGCCAACCTGGGGTGCGACAACCTGGATATATACTACCGAGATCTTTCCACTCAAGATCAGGGGCCCAGCTGTTGGCATGAGTGTGCAAATGCATAACGTTGCCAATGCAATCTTCCAGCAATTCTTTCCTACCTTCTACCAGAATGAGGGCCTGTAAGTGGTCTTTGTCTTCCGAGCGAACTACACTAACGGCATTTCCAGCAAGACGTTCTTCTTCTTTATGAGCGTCAACATTTGCCTAGCAATTCTTGTCTTCTTTACCCTTCCCGAGACGAAGCGAGTCCCTCTTGAGGAAATGGATAGCCTCTTTGGTGGTGTCAGCCATGTTGAGAAAGGTGCTGCTACCATTCACGACGTCAACGCTGCAGACGCCATCGGGGAACCTACTGAAAAGGCAAGCATTCCTGTTCAAGTAACGGTCGCCACACTTGTCGATAACGGCAAGAAAGTCTGAGCAGAGCACTACCGTGTTGGAGAAGAGGCGCTCACGGGGGCCAGAACAAGAACAACTTGAGATCGCAAGGACGTGAGTACGCCTTGTTAGATTGAGCCTAGTTGTTGCTGCAACAGCATCGTCCTGGAACCTCATGAACCTTCATGTCCGAAATTTACTCTCTTTTTGTTAACCATTTGCCGAACTCGATATTGGTACTTTCCACATCCGAATTGTGTATCATAGCCTACTAGGCGCTAGCTACTCACAATGCGCTTTTTATCTAAATTGTGATGCGCAGGTTGTTCATCCGGCTACGTGGTGATACTTTAGTTCAGTAGAAAATTACCCTATGCCAACTTCTATCGATGGAATAAGGAATAACCTTATGTACCAAAGAACATGTAAATAGAGCTACAAATGATATATAAGTGTCTAAACAGCAACAGCATGATACTTTCACATGAGGCTAAAATGGACGACTCGAGCAAGATATTTGTATCAATGGATGAAGACCGGAAGTATATAGAGAGCAGTGCAAAATGTCCCTGCTTACGACACATTTTGGTAGGAATGCAAATGGTCGTCAACGAGACTGAAGGGTGTTTCATTTCAGACCAGGCCCCGGCCATCAATCAAGAATTGCACAAATTACGAGGCGAAATCGGCCTGTGAATTATGGATAAATTACCTTTATTTCTGTTTTCCAAGTTAGGCGAAACCGCGGCTATACCGTATTGGGCAATGTGCGCTAAGGCTGCCCATGCCTCGTTGGTTACCAAGCAACCTAGGACCATACCGCCGCAACGGTGCGGGGAGAGTGGGGCGTGAGTGTGCGTTGGGTCTTGCATAAGCCTACGGTAACTGACTTTTAATATATTCTACCACCTCGTCATCTTGCGATAAGGTATTAATCCACCAACCACATTTTAGGGTTTACGTAGGCTTATGATTTTATAGTTTATTAGTTATCCTCTCTGTCGTCTATGCCTTAAAACCTAGTGGCTTATATATTCAAAGCATTTATCCGGAGTCCGTTCTAAACTCTGCTCTGGCTAAGCTAAGCATACACCTCTATCAAGCCCATTTAGGACAAAATCTCCGTGCCACGCGCACCGGCGACCGGCCTAATCAGGCCTAAGCCTATCGATCTCGCCAATCTAACAAAGTATGAATGCCGAGCTTCCGGTGCGAGGCAACCACAAGGTGCTGTCATGTGGTTGAACTCCACGTGCTTATATGTGCAACCATGCCAAGAAGGGAACAGCCAAGGAGGGAACAGCCAAGGAGCAACAAGGCCAGAGAAGAAAAGACGACATACTATTACTAAACGACACTAAGCTTATTTTGACATTTGGACCCGAGTTAGAACCTCGACTTCGCCACATAGCGTCCCGACAAGAACGCTACTCTATATGGAGACCACTGACACGAGACAGCATGCATCTAAGCCACTTCATTGACGTAATGCGCTCCTGGTTATTACTTAACTTGGCGGATAGGGTCCGACCTGCCGGTTCCTCATGGCGACGATGACCCGCCGCTTTGATGCTCAGATCCTCATTTAGCCGTATTAGCCTTGCGTGTCCAACCTGCGAGGCTTTGATTCGTGGACTTGGTTTATGCGTGAGGTTTTCAGCCAGAAATTCGGCCGCCTATCACTTACATGCGCCACCAGATGGCACCATTACTCAAAGTAGAGGCTGAATGGACATTCGATGGCGACATATGACTGCCTTTCACGTCACAATACACTCTGAATGAACATTACTCTGTCTTGTGCTGTAGATATATTTCTTGTGGCCTCTGCTGTGTCATTCAACCCATATGTTCTTATATGCCTATTATCTCTACCCTCGGCATTGCTTATCAACAAATACTTCGCCATGTCTAGAAATAACGTGCTGCTGCTTATTGCAGACGATCTGGGAAAGCAGCTCGGATGCTACGGCTGCCAGTACATAAAAACACCCAACATCGACAAGCTTGCGGCAGAAGGCATTAGATTCGACAAAGCATTTGCAAGCACGGCATCGTGCAGCGGGAGTCGCTCCACCATCTATACCGGACTTCATACACATGAAAATGGCCAGTATGGGCTGAACAATGGAAAACATCATTTTATGACATTCGATGATGTTGAAACTGGCCCATTTCTTCTCGGCAAACATGGTGTCCGGACGGGCATAATCGGGAAAGTTCATGTCGGCCCCGATGCCGTCTATCCTTGGGAATCGAGGGCAGAGAGCATGACTAGAGATGTCTGGTGGATTTCTCAGCGTGCTGCTGAGTTCTTCCAGGAATCAGAAGAGGATAGCAGGCCATTTGTGTTGACGGTTGGCTACCATGACCCCCACCGTGACAGGACTCGAGGAGGATTCGGCAATGACGACCCCCTGGATGCAAGAATCCAGAGGGTAAGGTATCGACCTGAGGACATGGTCATCCCTGAATTCCTATCAGACACCGTCGGGTCTCGGCAGGAGCTAGCGAGCTACGCGGAAGCCATCAGTCGACTTGACCAAGGTATCGGCATGATCCTACGAGAACTAGAGCATTCGGGCTTCGTGGAAAACACCTTGGTCATCTTTATGAGCGACAATGGTCCACCCTTTGTCAATTCCAAAACTACCCTGTATGATGCCGGAGTCAGTCTGCCCCTTATCATCAGACATCCAGGATCGGCACCTGCTATCAACCCCAACCTGGTGTCTTATGTTGATATATTGCCAACCATTCTCGATTGGGTTTTAGGGAATACATTGGGTAACCCCAAACAGCAGCTTTCTGGTCAATCCTTCCTTCATATCCTCAACGAGGGCCAGGAACTATCGGCCTGGGATCACGTCTTTGGCTCTCATACATTCCATGAATCTCCCAACTACTGGCCAACTCGTTATATACGGACCAGACGATACAAGTACCACCGGAATATTGCTTGGCGGCTTGATTTTCCCTTTGCGGCAGATATATACGGGTCACTAACGTGGGAGGATATTCGGAACGCCGAAAATAGTCCAAAGCTGATTGGCAAGAGACTGATGAAGGACTACTTCTTCCGTCCTCCAGAGGAGCTTTACGATCTATCAAAGGATCCGAATGAGGTGGTGAACATTGCAGAGGATCCCGAGTATCAACAAGTACTCGAAGAGCTGCGGACAAAACTGGAAGACTGGCAGCGAAGGACAAATGATCCATGGCTTTTCCGAGATGGAGTATCTATCCTGCTCAACAAGCACCACCTTGATGCTGGGCTGGCCATCCCAGATAGGTGGGATGTTGATGTGGGAAGGCCAGAAACGAACCGAGATGGAGTGCCCTTGTATGAGAACTTGGCATTTGGCGCAACTGGCGAAAGGTCGTAATGTTTTACTATAAACTTATGGATGCCTTTGAGTCAGAAAACTTGTGTTCTTTGGGTATGGAATCGAGAAGAGGGAAAAAGGGCCACCGCAGGATATAGATCGTCGGAATTCAATTGCGCTGTTGACATCCTAGCACCTGCGGTGAAGATGCATACCAATCCTGGGCTGTATGAGGCCACTGGAAAGTGTAAAACTAGAGCATTTGGTTGCCCTTTGGCCCTTGCCTAAAGTAACTAAGTAGATCCTCTAGGCTTCTGGGGTAGCCGAAGCGCTGAGGGTTGTGGTTTTAACTAAAGGAATTCGCAATCTTCTTATGGAGAGGAATGATGATTATGGAGATCAGTTGTGACATTGTCTACTGATTGGTGACCGTAGTTTTGACTGGTTGACGGCCGGCAGTCGTCAACATTCAACTCCTACTCCTTCCAAACCCAACTCCTCCGCCTCCTCCGGAAATTGTCCCCAGTCTTGTACTGGCTCCAGCCACCTCGTCATTACGGGTTAGGGCTAGTAACGTTAGTTAGTATAGACTTGCTATCTCGGATAAGGGCATTGCCAGCGACCTCGCGAGTAGCAACTGTAAGTTTTCCATCTGGTTTGTCAACTCTATAACCAACCCAATAACTAACCGCCAGGGGACCAAGGAAGGAGTTTCCACCACCGATAGCCAGGCTTGAGGGTCCGTAGAGACTTACTGCGTGCCTGAGCAGCTGGGTCGGAGCTGTCCGCCTGCGCGCATCAACATGCTTGGCAGACCGACCAGAGCTTATAGCTCGCTGCGGCGACGCAGACAGCCTTGCAGGCAGGTTCGATCAAGAAGCAAGCAGTGGTCGCGGTAGTGCATCCAACCAATGCAGCGGCGTACGCGATCCACGCAACAGCCTGGCACAAGAGGCAGCTGGCCCTTGCGGTCTGGGGAAGGTTGGCACAGGTCGGGACCCATGGAGCGCTCTTAGCCTTGGCGATTGTCTGGGCCTGTCGGACCATCGTGCCCTTTGCAACAGCGATTCGACCAAAATGCAAGCAAGCACATGAGTCAATTTTAACTCTCTGCGGAGCCTCCAAAACTGGCGTTCGTTGATTGCTCGCCTTGGGTGACGGGGCCAACTGCGGATACGAACAGAACAGGCATTCAGGCCATCATCGACAGACAGCTAGACTGGGAAAGACGGAGCGGAGCGACGTTTGAAGGCAAGAAGATAACCATCATACCCTTCACGCGTAAGGCCGAGCGCACCTGCGAGGTGGTATTCATGACCATGGGGAAGGTTAAACCGAAGCCAGATACCAAAGTCCTAGGAGTGGTGATGGATGCGAAACGGCACAAGGACCACGTGGCCAGAGCAGCAGCGAAAGGTTTACCGGCAGCCATGTGCCTGAGGAGGCTCAAGATGCCATCACGTCGGGCAGCAATGCAGCTTTCCACGATTACGGTGGCACTAACCATAGACTATGCTCTGCCGTGTGGACGCATATATGCGGGATAAGAAAATCGAGCTGGCCGAAGAGAGCGCAGAAGGTTGGGGCGCAAGCGATTATGGTCGCCTTCCTAGCGATAGCGGCAGTGGTGGCAGAAGCAGGTCAAGCATTCAAACGATAGAGGAATGTTATACTCGAGCCGGGACCAGGCTCTGTATCAATGTTTAAACTCCGCCGAAGACGCATCCGCTCGCTGGACGTAAGGTATCTAATAGCCAAAGATATCTATCACTGGTTAGGAAACTAACCCTAGCGCAAAGTGGGAAACACAGTAGAACGGATGGAGACGGCACAGGCATATACACTACCGCTGCAGCATAGCCGCTACCGGTTGGTACGATCTTGGTTGAGAGTTGGCGATAGAAGCAGCCGGCGGGATGGAACGCATTTTAGTGGTGACGAGTGTTTTTGAGAAGGCAGGAAGGGTAAGCACGGCGGTATCATCTGTGATACTTTGGGCAACGGAGCAAACGATGTGACGACGGCCAGATAGTCGATCACACTCGGCTCGAGAGACGACCAGAACATACACACGGCCGAGCTAGAAGCGATAGAGACGGCACTGCGATGTATGCCGGACGGGCTCAGCACTGACGATTGACCTTGATGACGGGGTAACCGATCAGCAAATGGAAGTCATCGCACGGGCGCGACAGCAACTGGGGCAAGGTGCCATCCGAGAGATCCACGAGCAAGCCGAACGACCCCAAAAAGGGCGCAACACCGTCAAGATACTGTGGGTACCATCAAGAGACCAGATCTTAACCATCAGTATCGAGACAAAGTTGCAAGCTCGAAGGGTGATCCACCCTAGACGTACGTTGAAGGGATCACGGTATCAGAGAGGTTAACGAAGCTGAGGCTAGCCAAGGCCAAATTGGCACAGCATAGAGGGCTGTACCCGACAGAGCAGGAAACTACTCGAAACGAGTTGATAAGACGCTACCAGGAAAGCACACAAGTTCGTTGAACGATGAGCCACAGCGACCCGAAATAAATATGCCCACCCACCTTCGTACAGGATGGCGAGGATCAACGGTGAACTGGCGGGAGGCGTAAGGCAAATCGAGTGGATAAGGCCCACAGAGTCGTGTAAAGCCTATCGTTAGTGCATCAACTTGCATTTAGGCAAAATAGATGAGTGATGTGTGATTGACACCTCCTTCCGACACCCCCTCCTCATCCTCTGCGGGGTGGTTTGTTTCGCGGATAATTCTCGGCCTCGTACTCGTGCCATAAAAAATGAACGGCTTGTAACATCTCGTTACGCAGAGAGTGATCGCTCTTCCAGTCCAGATCTTTATTCTATGATATATATCAGCTCAGAAGTCGGAGATGTCAATAATTGGACCACAGAAACATCACCAATCCAACATGAAGTTACCTTTGTCTTACCAAAACCCAGTTCTTCCCGGATTCTATCCTGACCCGTCAATTGTCAGGGTCGACGGCGTCTTCTACATGATCAACTCTAGCTTCCAATTCTTTCCTGGCTTGCCAATTCACAAGTCGAATGATTTGGTTCACTGGGAGCTCATTGGTGCGGCTTCACAACTCAACTATACTCGAAGTGTGCTGATTGCCAAAGGAAATGCTATTTGTAGAACTACGCAGCTCGATCTCAGCCAAGCGACTACCAAGATAAACAGAGCTGAGTATGGCGAGTTCTTCACTGCTGGGTTGTATGCCCCCACTATTCGTTACCATGACGGTACATTCTACATAGTCTGTACCAACCTCAAGGGCTGCTCCGGGATGCCCTCGACCGAAGACTTCGCACCAGAGAACTTCATCATCACTTCCACCGAACTAACAGATCCGAACTCATTCAGCGACCCTATATACTTTGACTTCTGGGGTATTGATCCGAGTCTCCTCTTCGACGACGATGGCAAGGTTTACATGCAGGGAAGCTGGATCTATGGATACCACAAGAAGCCCGCCACTGTCATTCGTCAAGCTCAGATTGAGCTTGCAACCGGTGAGCTTCTTTCCGAAGTTAGAGACATATGGACAGGCTCAGGTGACAAGTGCCCTGAAGGTCCGCACATCTATAAGAAGGATGGCGTCTACTGACTTCTCATCGCAGAGGGTGGTACCCACCGAGGCCATAAGATCACGATGGCCAGGTCGAAGAATATTTGGGGCCCATACGAGTCGTGCGAGCGCAATCCGGTCCTCACCGCTCAAGGTAGGGACCATGCCATCCAGTGTGTAGGCCATGGTGATCTTGTCTCCGACACGGAGGGAGAGTGGTGGTGCAGCCTCCTAGCTCGCCGCGAGTATGAAGACGCATATCCTCTGGGCCGGGAAACATACCTGGTTCCCGTGAGCTGGCCTAGAGGGGACTATCCATCATTTGAACCAGTACAACTACAGCAAGTCATTAGTTCAGAAAATCGCGTCTTTCCCAAGGCGCTTCTGTCCGGTAGTCTAAAGCCGGTGCCACAGGACGTCCGACTCGATTCTCCCCATACGTTGTGGCTGCGAACACCTCAGCTTGCAGCGGTCACAACTGGGTCGGACCCTGCCGAGCTAATACTCAAGGCGACACCAACCACCCTTGGCTGCGCTGATGGATCGCCCACTTTCGTTGGCCGAAGACAAGTTTCACTTGAGTGCGAAGCCTCCGTTTTACTTGACCTTCACAACCTCCCAGTCAGTGGTCACTGTGGCCTATCTCTCTACAAAGACACCTATCGTCACGTGTCACTCGATGTGGACTCTGGCAAAAAGATATCACTCGCGACTGCTCACAAAACACAACAATTCGCTTTCATTAGAGGCCAGTCCATTGCTGGAGCTAGGTCCGTCAGATTGATCATAACATCAACTGTTAAGAACTACGCGTTCTCATATATCTTGATGCAGGAAGGGGGCTGGCAAGAAAAAGTTGTGCTAGGGTGGGTCTCAGCTGCTGAATTGAGCGGCGATGATTTCACAGGTAAGTCGTATTCTGTCAGCCCAACATCAAGCCTAACGTTTCCAAGGTACCGTCTTTGGGATTTATGCTAGCGGTGAAGGAGGTGTAGCGGTATTTAATGGCTTCAAAACTTTACGTAGTGAGGCCGCTTAGCGGTAGTGGCTTGATCTAAAAAGCCATAGTAGGCGTCTATTCCCTTCAGCATGTACGTACTATAGTAGGCAAGAATCGTATCCCTGGTAAGGAAAGAAGTCTATCAGAAACTACAATCGACCTTGTGAGGTAAGCCCAATCATTCCTCGCTAGTGTCTGACAATACGATATCGAAAAGGATGCTTACAAAAGAAAAGCCGAGATGAAATGGTACGGCATCAGTGCAATTGCCACCAGTAATGTTCGGATCCCATTGCTTCGCAACCCATTGCCTGAAGTTAGCCAGTGCTCTCACTTGCAAACATCGGTGATTCCATCCCGGTGTGCAAGGAGATAGAAAGACGAAGATGAAGGCTCAGCGCTGCTGTAAGTGTTGAGATCCATCGTTTAACGGATCAATGGCTATTCCGATCCATTGGTGGCGAGGATGTGGGTGTCTTCTTGTCAAAGAGTTTCCGGTGGTTAGTGCCAGTCTTCCTTCTTCTTTAATCAACACAATATGCTCATTTCAACATCCTGGATGGTAATAACTGGTTGTAGCCTGCTAGGCAACGACATTGGTAGACTTGTTGCCTGTTAGACATTGTTGTTTTGCTCCATATTTAATATCTCTGCCTTTTCCGCTGGCTCTGAGGCCATCTGAGAGGTGTCTGGGTGCTCCAGTATAGGTGTTATCTCTGGTGCCTAAATGGTCCTGTTTCTGGCCCATTTCGCCATTTTCCAGAGAGCCTCTGGTGACTCTGAAGCTCTCTCTACCTTTTCTCGGTGCGCTCTTCTCAGTGCTTTCTTGATTACCCTGCCCTTGTGGTTTCTGGCTGCTCGGTATGCCTCCCATGTTTCTTCACTGTGGTAGAGATTGTGGAGTCGCCTGAGGCGCTTGGCCTCAGCCAGCACTTGCGTACACTCCTCATCCCAGCCGGGTCTGGATTGGGGTGACCATGTCCTTCGTGGTACTGCTGTCTCTATTGCACTCTTCAGCGCTGCGACTATTTCCCCCAGACGGAAAATATACAACAACAACCCACACATTTCTGCGATCACGACGGTGCGACCGTTCTATTCCCGGCAACGGCTTCCCCCAGTGATCGGAATGGTCTGGTCTAGGCGCACAGGGCCGCTCTTAGCGCTCTCAGGCTCCCCATTGCATCGTCGCGGAAAGAGACGAGGCTCAGTTCGCATATGTAGTGTCAGCGGTTAGGCAGGGTAGCGACCAACGCATCTGGAGAGTCAGGGCAAACCCATTTGCGTGACCACAAGGCATTGCTGCTTCAGATCAGTTACGTACGACCAACAACTTCTGGACCTTCTGCCTGGACGCGGCCTAGGGTGGGCGGGCCCTGACCACGGTGGACACAATAAATACGATAAGGCTGTTGCACCCTGCTGGAAGCACTCGCGCAGGGGTGGCTAAGGGTCGGTTATAAGGCAAGGAACCCCTCACCAGCTCAGAACTGTCAGATCAACGACACCTCGCCACGGAGCCCGCCGGCCTCGTCATTGGGGTCGCTGGGCTCGCTGGGCTCTTCAACTCCTGCCTGGAAGCCGTTGACAAGGTACAATCCTACCAAACATTCGGAACTGACTCGCACGTTCTAGATACTCCATTCCGAGTAATCGGCGAGTTAATTTACAAACTTTACTAGCCATAATTTAACATTCTGGCCTTTCTCTAGCTCAGTTATCGATGAATCACCATTTATAAAAAGATGGACTCTCTCGGAACACGCTACGTCTCTCGGCCCACGAAGAGTCATCATAGACTCTTATCCTCAAGCATTTCCTGAAGTGTGGTACTGGAAACCCCTCCCACGAACTGCACTGCCCTGTCACCCGCCGTTGCTTGTTTCACCTCCAAGACATCTCCAGCCGTGCAGACAATCGTCTGTCTGCCGTCATCCCCGACGCTGGCATTCTCGAAAATAAATGACCCTTTTGAGCTCGGCGAGAATCCCGAGCACTGGTGGCTGCATTGCGTGTCGAACAGGAAGGGGACCTAGAGACCTTGCGACGCTTGCGATCTTGGTGTTCTTCATTGTCGAAATCATCGTCGTCCGAGCCAGATCCCTGAACTTTTGGAGGCGAAGGACAATAGTCCTCGTCCCGCACGCCGGGCTACAGTAATTCTCTACCTGCCGCTCGTTGATGGAAAGTTCGTTGGTCGCGCTTTATTAATCATGGCCGTGACGTCATGCTGTGTATCCAGAGATATCCTCTTGATGGCCTCTGGCATGTTGACGCAGAAGTTGCCATCCTCAGCGTAGCAACTCAATTGCTCCTTGAAGCTTCGCCGGAGTAAAATCCCATAAAGAGATGTGACGTGAGCGCCTTTCAGAAGGGTGAGGTAGAAGAATTCTTCATGCCTTCGCAGTACAGCCTCAGCGACCCGTCGCACGTCTGAGTCCTCGAGCCGCGCCGCCACCGCCTTGAGCGTCTCCTCAGGCAAGTCTGATCGCCCACCTAAGGCCTCGATGGCGGCCTCTCGCATGTTCTCATCCTCGTCCTCTAGCCGCGCCGCCACTGCCTTGAGCGTCTCCTCAGGTAAGTCTGATCGCACACCTAAGGCCCGGATGGCGGCCTCTCGCACGTCCTTGTCCTTATCCTCGAGCCGCGCCGCCACTACCTTAAGTATCTCCTCAGGTAAGTCTAATCGCCTACCTAAGGCCCAAACGGCGGCCCGTCGCATATGCCAGACCTCATCCTTGAGCCGCGCCACTACCGCCTTAAGCGTCTCCTTAGGCAAGTCTAATCGCCTACCTAAGGCCTCGATAGCGGCCTCTTGCACATGCCAGACCTTATCCTTAAGCAGCGCCGCTACCGCCTTAAGTATCTCCTTAGGTAAGTCTAATCGCCTACCTAAGGCCTAGATAACGGCCCATCGTATATCCTCGTCCTTATCCTCGAGCCGCGCCGCCACCGCCTTGAGCGTCTCCTCAGGCAAGTCTAATCGCTAACCTAAGGCCTCGATGGCGGCCCGTCGCACGCCTAAGTCCTCGTCCTCTAGCCGCGCCGCTACCGCCTTAAGTATCTCCTTAGGTAAGTCTAATTGCCCACCTAAGACCATAATAGCGGCCTCTCGTATATCCTCGTCCTTATCCTCGAGCTGCGTTGCTACTGCCTTGAGTGTCTCCTTAGGTAAGTCTAATCGCCCACCTAAGGCCTTAATGGCGGCCCGTCGCACGTGCTAGACCTTATCCTCGAGCCGCGTCGCCACCGCCTTAAGCGTCTCCTCAGGTAAGTCTAATCGCATACCTAAGGCCTGGATGGTAGCCTCTCGCACGTCCTCGTCCTCATCCTCGTCCTTATCCTCGAGCCGCGCCGCTACTGCCTTAAGTATCTCCTCAGGTAAGTCTGATCGCATACCTAAGGCCCGGACGGCGGCCTCTCGCACGTCCTCGTCCTTATCCTCAAGCCGCGCTGCTACTACCTTAAGTATCTCCTTAGGTAAGTCTAATCGCCTACCTAAGGCCCGGACGGCGGCCTCTCGCATATCCTTATCCTTGTCCTCGAGCCGCGTCGCTACTGCCTTGAGTATCTCCTTAGGTAAGTCTAATCGCCCACCTAAGGCCTCGATGGCGGCCTCTCGCACGTCCTCGTCCTCGTCCTCTAGCCGCGCCGCTACTGCCTTAAGTATCTCCTTAGGTAAGTCTAATCGCCCACCTAAGGCCTTAACGGCGGCCCGTCGCACGTGCCAGACCTCATCCTCGAGCCGCGCCGCCACCGCCTTAAGCGTCTCCTCAGGTAAGTCTGATCGCCCACCTAAGGCCTCGACGGCGGCCTCTCGCACGCCCGAGTCCTCATCCTTGAGACAGGACGCGGTGCTTGGTGGAATTGTGACGCGTTTGGCTAGCGACTGCAGGATTGTTATCCGTACATCGCCAGTCGATTCGAGCAAGGCATTGCTCAGGGCCTGCTGGGGAAACTCCACTTCGCTTGCCAGGTCGGCACTTTGACTGAATTCGCATTCAAACAGTAACCACTTGGACAGCCTTTCTTCTAGGTCCTTTCGAATTCGTAACCACTTGGACAGCCTTTCCTCTCGGTCCTTTCGAATTGGTACTTCGCTCAAGCAATGCATGACCAGCCGTTGATGCGTAGGGCCCAAGAGGTCGAGCGGCTCCTGCTCGATTACGTCGATGAAACGGCATGCTTGACCTTCTGCGTCGAGCAAGCCGGCAACAAAGCGCCAGAAGATATCGTAGCGTGCTGTGTACTTGTGTTTTCGAAGAAACTCGGCAGGAGGGATTGGCTTGATCTCGGTCTCTTTACTGCTGAGTGCAAGAAACTGGAGCTGTCCACCTTTCTTCCACTGCCGTACAAAATACCGCGCCGCAAAGTACTCCTGGAATGTCAGATGTATAAAGTGGTAATTTCGGTCCTCGACCCTTGATGATGAGTCTGATGTACGCAGGAAAGAGAGTCGTGCGAGTGTTTCATCGAGTGTCAAATTCGACGGTGGGAATAGATTGACTATCTTGTCTCGATGCCCTGGCGTGAAGTCTATGACGTCGCTGTGCAGGCCGTTAAATGCAAGGCATTCAAGAAGCGCAATCACAGTCTGGACACTGCGCTCGATCTCAGCTGGTCGAGCCGATCGGGCATCCCCCTTAGACATCTTGTCCAATCGCACGGCATCCTTCTTCCACAACTTCTGCTCGATAGCTTGGTAAATGCCGGTCATGGTGTCCGGTGCAGTTCCGGAATCGAAGTCTTCCCAGGTATAACAAAGGGCATCCAGCTGAATTGGGATCCGCACAAGACCCTGGAGGAGCCAATGCTTCTGAAGAAAGGATTGGACCTTGTCGGCTCTTGGCTTTATCTTTGGGTCGGCATCGAGGTAAGCTTTAACCTGATCTAAGTAGAATCCGACCGTTTCCAATTCGAGATCCAGGTCAGGTGGAGGCTTGGCAGATGGTCGGGATGTGATGATGACGTTCGGCTGTTTCAACAGCTCCTTGAGGAAGCGGGACATATCGTCTGCGCCCCCCAAGTCCTGGGATACTTCGTCCAGGCCGTCGAGGAGAAAGAGAGTCTTGTTACTCTTGGTTTTTAATGCATCGGACAACGCTTCAGCGAGGTCCGGCCTATTGTTCGGTAGAGAGAAATACTCATGGCGGAAGAGATGTTCGAAGTTGTATGCCGGTACCTGGCGTCTTTCAGGTAGCTTCAGATTCCGTAGAGGCACCCAAAGCACGCGGTCGAATAACTTTCTCCATTCGCTCCATGTATCCTGGGTAAATTCGTAGACAATCTTTTTGCACAAGGTAGTTTTTCCCACTCCGGCGCGTCCTCGAATCAAGATTCGCCTGGGCCGCGTCTCACCGCCGGGTCCTTTGCGAATGTTGAATAGTGTGAACAACTCGACCTGGATCGTCTTGTCTGGCGTCTCAACCTTCTGTCGAGCGAAGAGCGAAAACGGCGAGGCTGTTGCGTCTCCTTCCTTTGAGCGACCTGCGTCCTGGCCAGACTGCTCCACAATGGCGAGATTGATGTAGCACTGATCCATCGGCAACTTGTCGCCCGAGAGTCGTTCAATCCGGAGCCTGTCCTCCGAGTAGTGTTTGTTCCGTATCAATTCGTCCGCTTGCTGGAGTGGCGTTCCCTCGCGAATCTTTCCGGCAATCTCCTTAATTTTAGCAGCAACACTCTTGTAATCTGCACATTCAGGGCTGTGGAATTTGTTCATCAGCGAGTGGCGTCGAGGGAGGGATAATGGATCAGGGATTATGTCCAGCGTCGCCGAGGACCTATCAACAAGCTGGCAAGTGTTATTATAGGATGAAGGAAGAGTTGAGCATCGCATGCTTACCTGTTTTTCTTGACGGAACAAAGCAGGTAGCCAAGGGAATGCTTTGTGCGGCAGACTCGTCGTTTCGAGTTCATAGAAGTTGAATACTTCGCAGGGATTGTCTTTGTCTTGACATAGCTGAGTGAACTTGCGGACGAGTTCCTCGAGGTCGAAGGTTGACCCTTTCACATTACCAAGTAGCTTGCTCACTTCTCGACCTTGGATCGAAGCCCGGGCCTTCAAACCCGGCTCTGCCCAGGCCGCAATGTCTTGGAACGAAGTCCCTCGGAACGGCGTAGCAAGGAAAACAATGCCGCGTGTAGCTCGTCTGAGGCGATAGTACCTGCTTCGTTTGTCATCTGCGTGCACGAGAGCCTTCATCAAGATGATGCCCCCGAGACACGACGCGATGAAGAGAATGGGCCGGTTTTCTCTTCTTGCGTCGTTCCCCAAGAGCACTCGCTGGATGCCGTCGAGCAAGAGCAGAGCATACTCCTCAATTGTCTTTTGGACCAACACCGACGGTTGGAGGAGATCGGCTGGCCAGTCGCATGTAAAGATCCGAACCCGATCCACGTTCTCTGGAAGCATACCAGGATGCAGCCAGTTGACCCACTTGTCTTCGTTCTTAGGGTCGCGGGGGTCTTTCCATGTCCACGTGTCTCGCGACGTCGTATCGAGCCCATGGATGGCGATGATGTCGATATCTGTGGCTGTCTCGTCTCTATCGAGTTTGACTTCTGCGAGATGGACCCTTTGCCGTGTGGACGGCGTTGGATCTGAAGTGTGTTCCGCTGGGGAGGACGCGGGCTTGGAGCGTGCGGGTGGATGGAACATCAGACAAGCGCAAATCGCCGCGGCCAGGAGGCAAAGGAGGGTTGTCCATCCGGTCAGGGACATGCCCTGGGTAAGGTTGATGGAACCCATGCTTTTTTGAGCCATTTTAGCGATCGTTATTGGAGTGGAGTTTGATGCAAGTCGCGGTTTGTGTTCCGGAGGATGGAGGAGTATTGAGGACTCCAGGCTCCCGCACCAGGCCAAGACGACCTGAGGAGCTTCTGAGAAACGGAGGAGCAGAATTGGCAACGTAAAGCAATGGGAAGGCCGTTGGGCAGAGTTGGACAGGACGACAGTAGTGATCTGCCGAAAATTGTGAGCCATTTTCGACAGGCAAGCAACTCGGTGCATGGTATTTTTGATGCCCAATAACGCCGTTCTGCCTGACGCGACGCGGCGCTTCGGTGTGGCAGGCGTCCTACCAGCCACTGACCCCGCTGGCTCGTGGGACGAGTGATGTCTTTCAGCGCCTAGTATCCTGCCGATTATAAAGCTGGGCGAAGTGGCCTTCAAGTGACGCGGCCAATCCAGAACACGCGCCAGCGTCCAGCTGCATTAACTCTGGGACGCCTTTCCTGGAGGCCTCCTTGTTCCGGAGATGGTAGACGGTGCTCCCCGAGCGCCAGAACGAGCACGCTGGCGACGCGTCCCGACACGACCGCAACAGCGACCGGCTCCTGTCGCTCTTGCCCGCGTCGTACCGCAAAGAGACCGGTGACTTGGCCGCTGCGGGTCGGCATGTCACGGCCTGTGTCGCGTAGGGGCTCGATCTGGGGCGGCTCACCAGCATCCACGGCTGGCTCTGGGTCGCGGGCCTGCCCATGCCGCCGCGTGCGTTGCACAACCAGCTCTCGCTAGGCCGGGAGATCTTTGTCACGGAGCGGATGGACATGCATCTCGTCTGGATGAGAGCCCGGATGCGCTTCAAGCCGATCCCGCGCTTCCTCCCGGAGCCGGGCTTCTGGACAGAATATCTGAGCTGTGTACATAGATGCGACTGCTCTCCTGGCCAAAATGCTGTCTTCAGCGGCGCACAGGAATGCGAGGGTCGAGGGTTCCGACAGCGTGCGTCAGCCTCCTGTTCTACCCTGTCCTCATAGCCCACGAGAGCGACTTCTACACCCCCCAAGGCAAGCACCTACTTCCGTCGGACGCGCAATTTCTGGCTGCACGGAGCAAAGGGATAAATATATACAAGATCATTACCCGTGTTGCGAACAAGTGAACAATACGTATTTGGCAAATGGACCCTCGCAATAACGTACTCCATAAGTGAGTCGGTCACCCAAGTGAGTCGGTCGCGAACATTTACACCTTAAATCGCGATTTTATTGGTGACCTCGCGCAGTCAAGAGGGACAGAGTGTGTGTAGTTTGGCCGCAACGGGTCACCTGTCACTGCGGTCTTATGCGTAAGCGTGTTAGACCGCAGCGTCAGAGAGGGCCCGTCCGCGCTCCCTCGTAGGGAGGCAAGTGTCTATATATTGTAGTAGTGCTATATACAGAGGGAAGGTGGGGCGGGTGAAAGTCGAGTCTTGACTGCGTGAGAGATGACGAGACACCTGCCGAGGCGAGTAATTGACTCCCCGTGAGGTAGTTGCAGGAGGGAAGAAAGCCCCTTAGTGAACCTTCCGAGCTGGGAAGCCTATTGTGCGGTGTGGTCATCACGTGAGGCAACCCTAATAAAACTACTCCCTTTAAAAAAGCTATTAAAATTCCAAACTATGCTTAAAATAGCTGAAATTTTAAACATAGCTTAATTAGTATAAGGTATATATAGGAAAAAACTCCTAGAAATTCTACTCTATAGAAACTCTAGAAACCTTAAAATGTGGGTCTTTTTATATCTTTTTTAAGTTTTTTAAGGTTAGAAAGTATTAGGATTTTTAGGATTTTTTTCTATATAGTTCTTATATGTAAAATACCTTATTATATAAAAAAGGTCTTTTATAAATAAAATTCTGGAAAAGTAAGCTTATAAGATATAAGCCTAGGATTTTATTACCCTATACTTTAGCTTATGCGCTTTCCTATAAAGAGCTTACCTAAGCAATATCTGCTTAGATAAGCAAGATATAAGGGATTGTTAATACTGCCCCTTTTGGGCTTATTTCCCTTTTAGGAAGGTCACGTGACTTCGGACTTAGGTCTTTATCATAAGCCCGATAACGCCGTTAAAGCCGTTTCCTTCCAAAGGGTATTTCCTATCTGGTTTTAAATATCCTAGTTTAAAACCCTATAGGTTTTAATATCTATTATGTCATAACCCGACTTTTAGTTATCCGTTATTAGCAAAACTAATAGGGTTCTAAAGCCCGGACTTAGGGCTATCCAACGGTATAACTTTTGTCCGAATCGGGCTAATAGATTCCGAGCAATTTGCTATATAAGCTATAGATCCTCTCTTTAAGATAGCTCCTTAGATCTTCAACCAATACAGACAATAAGAACACCAATCAGAAGGGGGTCTTCTCTATTTTAACCCTATCTTACTTTTGACCTACTTTTATTGCTCTATGATTCCTTACCTAGCCAATCAGCTTTATATAAGGACTAATTCCGCTGCCTATTTTCCTCCTATCTCTATTACCTACCCTATAGTCTTTGAAGACTATATTTCCTCTATTTTTCAGTCTTTTACAAATAATAAGCTAAAATAATATTATTCCTAGCTTATATTAGCCTTAGATTAATATTATTTAAGTATAGTATTAGTCCTATGCCTAATAGGTATGCAAGGTCTAGGGATTTATAGAGACTATATAATATAACCGCGAGGGTTATAATACTTAGCTATTATATATATAAATATCTTTTATTATTAAAATTACTATTAAAATTACTATTATTTATATATTTATATAAGCTAAGATATATATTTTATACTTAATTAAATAGGTTTAATAAATTAAACTAAATGACTTTTATTTATTAATAGGTCTAGCGCTAAGGCTCGGCGCTAACCTTTTAAGGTATATTAATAAAACTCTAATACTAACTCTTAGAATTTATCTATCTAAAACTCATAATACTAATAACTCTTATTTCCTAATATTATGCCTATAGCTATATAGCTAGACCTTAGCTAGCTATAAGATGTCTTTAATCTTTATATATAGTATTATAAATACTTATAATTCTTATTATAAGGATTATAACTTATGCCTTATTATATTTATTAAATTATAAGGTCCTATAAAATTTTATATCTTTATTATAAAGATTTTTCTTTTATATTTCTTTCTATAAGATTTTAATATATACTACCTATTTATAATAAAATTAAATCGTATATTAGTATTATAACTAGGTAGAAATAGGCTAAGTAGAAAATAATATTATATTAAGAGATTATAAGTTTAATTAAAATTAAATTACTAGGTTATATATTTATCTTAATATCCTTAAGGCCTTTATCTAATATTATTATTTATAGGTCATTATAGGTATTTTTTATATACTTATAAAGTATATAGATTTTTATAGTAAAGTTATCTTAGTTATATAGGAATATATATATAGGTTTTTGTTTTATTATTTTAATTTAGTAATTTAAGATTATAATAAAAAGCTATTTTAATCTTATTAATATATTATTTATTAATTAGCTAATTATAGATTAATTAATTTATTAATTATAATTATTTTAGTTATACTTAAACCTCTTTTAAATATAATAATAATAGAATCTTTTAAGATTTAAATTTTTTTAAGTATTTAAAAACTATTATAGTAGGTAAAAGATTAATATTAAAGGTAAATGCTATTATCTAATAGGGTTAGATTCTAACCTTTTTAAATTAATTAAGATATAAGCTATGTATTATAAGTAGAGCTAATTTTACTATATTATTAAAGCTATTAATAATTATATAAATAAACCATTTTAATTTAAGCCTATTAAGACCTTAGGCCTTAAGCATAGACCCTTTATTAGTATAAGTATTAAGATATTAATTATAATACCTTAATCCCTATATTAAGTAATATAAAGTTATAAAATAATATATAAATATCTTAATACTTACTTATATAATATTACTCTTAAACTAATTAAACTACTAGAGCATAATAGCTTTTTAGCCTTTAACTATTAAAATATTTATATATACAGCGCTAGGTATTTATTAAATAATAGTTATATAATTCTCTATAATTTCTTAAAATTACTTTATAAAATAACCCTATAATAAGTTCTACTTATTATACGCTTTATTTAACTACTTAGATATAAATAGTTCCCCTTCTTTTATGTAATTGCGATGTTTACAGCTTTGGCCGTTTTTAACACACTATACTATTTGCTCCTTGTTAAGGCCTTGATCATGAACGGGGGTCAAAATGAATCACGTTTTGAAGAGAGATATGCTGCCGCATAAAATTAGGTTAGCCAACGTCTCGTACTAAAATCCCGTTCTATGTATATGTGATTGGAATTAAATCACCCCCTCACGGTGCGTTCATTTTGAACCCCGATTTCCAGTGTGATCATCGTCAAATCGACCTTAAAGAGCAAGTCCATAACGTGTGGGAGCTCGTGGCGAAATGGTTATATGTCAGGATGCACTTAGGACAATGATGCTTCTATCGCCTGCTGGGAGTGGTGCTGAATTGAGGTTGGCGCGTCTGATAGGCGTCTAACCCAAAAACTCAAAACCGCGTTTTGTTTGAACCCCGTTCATGATCAGGGCCTAAGTTGACTCCCGCGTATGATTTCACTAATAAGAATCAGCTTTCCGTCTCACGTCTCCATAGGTATTCTTCTTCCACGATATTACAACTATTCGCGACTACTGTGTTGGTCCCTTTCCATGTGACCTAGCTCGATGTCACCCCCCGAGTCAGTATGATCCTGGTCTTCATCCGTGTCGGCGCCTCTAAGTGACCTCTACATCCCCGCCTCGTTCATCACGTTCGAGCTCCGTTGGTCCTGTGCCCAATCTCGCATAATTTTATGACTAGTCACAAAGAAAATAGCAGCATTCCATACACCCTGAAGCGGCAGAAGGGCTACAGTCGCAACCTGGTAGGGAAAAGAAGAGCTATGATATAGGAAGCTATGAAAGCGGTTAATAGAAGCCGGCGTCCACGAAACGACGACGCTTAAAGTAAAAAGAAACGTAGCTCTTAAATATACCCTCTTTACAGGGTCCTCAAGACGGTATTTAGATATAACCGTCCTGGCTGCTATTATGCCATGTTGTACTCGGGATATTCGCGGAGTAGATTTGGATGATATAGTTGTAGACAAGTATTGATTCGGTGTTTCATATAGTGAGGTTTCTAGGCGCCCTAAAGTTGGTTGCGTGTATGCTGGCATAGGCAGAGAAACGGGGGAGACTGGTCCGCGGGTGACGCAGAATTCTGTGACGACCACCGGACACGCACTGTTCCCGGGGTTGGAGCATATGGTAGTGTTGGTTAAGCTCTGGGTCGTGTCAACTCAAAGTCATATCGGGGACGAGCACAAAGGTTACCATTGAATTCAATAGGTTACGGACTTGGTTCCTCGAGTGAAAGATACGGTAGCCAATAATGAAGTTCAAGGCGACTGATCCAACGAGGAAAGGCCATATAAAGATAAAAGATGCGAAGATGCGAACGTTCGCCCAATTATCACTAACGGCGCACCATATCTATGCCCTAGTTAATACGAATATTTAGTTATTGGGTGAGAAAGGAACCCACATATGCTTGGCCATAAGTAGGACCACGAGCTGGTGTCGAAATGAAAAGCAACGTAAAAGCAATGGTGAATGGCCCTCCGAAGCAGATAAGGCAATACTGCCATGCATGGAAGGTATTGGGGTTCGTACGACCTAGGATAACTAGAAGGGTATTGATAGTCATTCCAAGAGCCCACCATGCATCGGACTGTATGAACCTATTCGACGCGTCAGTATCGTTGGTGCTGGGAGTTCAACTTCGGGATATTATGTGCAGCAACAGAGGTATCTCACATCTGAAGCATGAAAGCCTGAGTCTTACAGAGCGCAGAATCTTGGCCAGCTGCAAGTCCATCCCTGGCGATGATACAAGCGATACTTGCGCCGAGGTTAGCGATGCTCGCCATGACAATGAAGGTATTCCGAGGGTTCCGAAGACGCGCCATGAGCCCATATGCGATGAAGATGAAGAAAACGGCGACAAGACTTAAGCAGCCTCCGATCCGCTCTAGAAGTGCAAGCGTATGGGCCTGATTTGGTGTCGGTGCCATTGCTGTCGACTCACACCCGCGATCATACGATACATATGCGGGCAGTAAATTGAGAGAAATAGGGGAAGACATCGTTGTAAATCCCCAGCGGCTCACTTTAGTATTAGTCGCCACTGGGGTAGAATGGCAGATAGTGTTGGAGGGAAACCAGTATCCGTATTGTACCATGGCGTATGCAGAAAGAGAAGATGGAGGGCCGAGATGCTCACTCTTTATGGATGATTGGTCAACAAGATAATACCCCGCAGCCGCTTGCTTGGCTAAAGGCGCCTCAGTAGCGATATGGCTCCCACACCGTCGACTACTTCGGCTGTGCGCCGTATCTGCTTTGACAAGGGCGAAGCTTGCGGTACTTGAGGGGGCCTATAGTCCGGCCTATTCCCGTGACTCGGTCTTCCGCAACTCCGTTTTGAGCCGTTAGTTATTTTGCTTGTACGTAGATAAATGGTCAAGGGTGGATTTCGCCTTCGACCACCATTATCTTCTTCACAGGTCACGTCGGTAAAGGGGAGCTTTAGGCTTTCTTTCTTGAGATGATCTTCATTGCCGTTAATTGATCAATTTGTTGCAAAGTTGGGCTATCGGTGTGGATCGCCTCAATTTGTGTGTATTGCTTCTTGTTGCTCCTGCGATATTCCCTCTTTCCATTTTCGAACCGCGACGATGACTTCTTCATTGGGCCTAGTCTATCCGACGAGCCGGAGATCACCCGGCCGGACCTTGAAGGCTCGTGACCACCCTCAGAGCTATTGTACAGGGTCCAATCCGACACAATTGCCCTTAGTATTTTCTTTGATATTCAGTTCACGAGAAAGTCCGTGAAATCCCTCTTTCAAAAGATAGCGAAAGAAACCAGCGTCATATGTTTTAGCTGTGGTTGGTGTGTTTTGTTTCTCTAACAAAGCATATATTTACGGTATAGGAGAGATGTTTTAGAAACTCAGGGAATTAAAGGCTAGCATTAAAAAATAGTAAAGTAAGTGGCCTTGGTTAACTAGGTGCTAGTTCAAGGCAGTAAATAAGAATTCATTTATCTATAGCCTATTTAACACCGCTAGCACTCTATAATAGGTTAATAATCTTATAAAACTAAGCTAAGGTATTATTAGGTTAAGGACTTAGTTTCCCTAGCTATAGCTTTACTATCCAGTCCTGCTCTAAAATATCTACTTTTAGGCATACTCTGAGTTATAAAAGATATCTGTGTAAGGATATAGGGCGGCCGTTGAATCCGCCGATCAATCGGGGTAACCCCGGCTAGTTATCACATACGCAGAGACCTCCTAAAAGCTCTATAGCTAAGCTACTATGTGACGATCGTGTGTTTCCTAAGGGATAAACCGGTCATGCTAGGTTTATATTAGCAGAGAGTACTAGGCGTAGCCTAAGCAATGAGGTATAAGTTACGTCTAGTAATATACTTAAGGTATTAAGTATAACTAAGTTATATTAATAGCTAGAGTAGCTAGTATATATAAAAGGGCAATAAGTATATTTTATTATAATACTAATATAATATTAGGCTATATAATTAAAAAGAAATTAAATATTTCTTTTTTTATTAAAAACCGCTATATCCTTACTTCTAAGATTAATTAATTTAGTTTTAAAGTAATATTTTATTTTTATTATTTAAAATAAGGTATTATTTATAAAATAATCTTAGGTTTTAAAAAATATAATTTATATATATATTTAGATTATCCTTATAATATAATAGGTATTTTTTTAAACTCTTATATATAATTTTTTATTTTTTACTTAGGTCTTTTTATTAATAATATTAATATCTTATATTATTAAGGAGGCTTATTATTTAGATAAGTAAGAAATTATTATTAAAGAGCTATTTACTTTTTATTATAAGGCCTTATAGAAAGCGCAATAAGATTTAGATAAATCTCTTTCTTAGCTAGAGTTATATTAGAAACATAAGTAATAGCTAATATTACGAGGTATAGAGATAACCTATAAGGGCCTAGCTTTTTTAAAAAACTTAAATAATTAGAGTAATAGGAGTCCTTACTTATAGAAGATATCTAGACTATAGTCTATATTAATATCTTAGATTTAGGCTTCTTTAATAATTTTATTATCTCTTTTAATATTATTAATAAAAGTTCTTTAAAAGGCATTATATATTAATAAGGTACTTTAATAATTCTTATATATTTTTTAAGTTAAGATAGTTTTTTTATTTTATAAAATATATTAATTTATTATTAATTTTATTTATATTAAGGATAGCTTTTATAATATATTCCTCTAATCTATTAACTTCTATTTTTAGTTTTTTATTAGTTCTAACTTAGATAATATTTTTTATTAATTTAAGTAATAAAATATAAAAGATTAAATAAAGCTTAACCTTAAGTAATAAATTTAGTTTATAATTATATTTTAAGATTTTTTACTTAATTTTATATAATTTAATATATTTATAATTAAGTTTTTTATTTTATTATTTTATTTTAATATTTTTTATTATAAAGTAAATTATATTTCCCTCTAAGAGGATTAATCCCTTAATTCTTTTCTTATTAGTATAATTTATTATTTTATTTATAATAAATTTAAGTTTTATTTTTATTTCTTTATAAAGGTTCTTTAGCTAGTTATTAATAAGGATAGCTTTAAGATTAATAATATTATTTTATATTTATTAATAAGTATTTAAAATAAATCTAAAGTTAATATAAGCTAGTATAGTTTTTATACTTTTATTTATAGCTATATTATAGGCTAACTAGGTAGTTAATAGCTTTTTAATTTAATTAGTTTATTTATAGTTAATATAGTATTAAAGGTATTATTCTAGTATTTAGTTTATATATTTAGTCTATTTATTTATTTCCTTATAATATATTATAAAGAGCTTATAATTAATCCCTAGGTATCTTATAAGGCTTTACTAGAATTTTAAAATAAATAATAGCCCTTAGTCTATAATAATTTTAAGTAATATATTATATATTTTAATAATATAAAAATAAAATAAATAAGTAAATTCTTTAGCTATTATTAATTCTATATAAGGTATAAAATAAGAAAATTTTATAAGTTTATTTATAATAATAAGAATATTATTATAGAAGTTTTTAATAATTAGTTCTTTTAATAAAGGTAATTTAGTAATAAAATTTATAGTAATTAAGTCTTATAATTATTTTATAACTAAGAGTAGTTATAGTTTTCTATAAGGTTTATAGCATTATGCCTTAGTTTTTATATAAAGGTTATATTAATTAATAATTATTAAGATAATTTTTTTTATCTTAAGAAATATAAATATTATCTTAATTTATTCTAAGGTTTTATTAATTTCTTAGTATTTATATAATTAATAGCTATATATTTTAAATATAAAGTTATATTATAAGTTATCTAAGACTTATTATTTATTTATTTTCTTATTATTTAAAAGTTATATATTATATTCCTTAATTTACTTTAAGAATAAATTATTTTATTTTATAATATAAGTATTTCTAATAATAATATAAGGTATTCTTATAATTAGGTTATATTTATATAACTTTAGTAAGTCCTTATCTCCTAGCTATATATTATTATAGTATATTTTATAGTTCAGGTAGCTTTTAGGTTTTATATTAAGGTTTTCTTAATAGAAATATTAATATATTATTTCCTAGAAATCTCTATTATTAAGTTTCTTATTATATTTTATAATTTAATAATAATATTTAATAAATTCTTTTATATATTTCTAAGGTATAAAAATATATTTTTAATAAATAATTATTTCTTATTAGCTTCCTACTTAGTCTATTTATCTAATTATAAGTTTTCTAAGTTCTCTAGGGCTAATATTAATAATAATCCTATTTTTTTATTTATTTATTAAGTAATATAATAATAATTATTACTTAATATAAGTAATTATTTATTACTTAAGGTATTCTTCTTATATAAGCTATAGGAATTATTTTATTACTTTAATCTTTCTAGTATCTAAGTTAGGTTATTAATTAATAATATTAGTTTTATTATTCTTTATTCTTTTAATATAAATAATAATATAATTAAATTCTAAGAGATATTTAATATATTATAACTATTATCTACTAAGTTTTTAAGTTTTTATAAAATAAATAATATTCTTATAATTTATATATATCTTAATCTAATATTTACTTCTAAGGAGGTAATATTAGAATTCTTTAAAGGTATTAATTATTATAAAGAATTCCTTATTATAGATAAGGTAATTAAGTTTTACCTTATATAATTTATAAAAATAAAATATAATAAAATATAAAAGTCTTTTATTATCTTATTATTTAATTTAGGCGCCTAATATAAAATCTAAGGTATTTATTTTAAGTTTAATTTATTAAAATAAATTAAATATCTTAAGTATTAATTTACTTAGGATAAGTCCTTAGATTATATTAAAGGCCTTTTTTATTTTATCCTTAAATATAAATATTTTATTATTCTTTATAAGATTAATTAATAATATAGTAATTTTCTTAAATTATTAAAGGAATCTATAATAATAATTAATAAAACCTAAGAAGGCTTATACTTCCTTAATATTTATTAATTCCTCTTAATCCCTAATTACTAAGACTTTCTTAGGGTTTATATATATCTTATTATAAGAGATAATATATCTAAGGAATTTTATTTCTAAGGTATAAAACTTACTTTTCTTAGGTTTTATTAATAATTTAATATCTTATAATATTTATAATACTTTATAAATATATTTTATATATTTTTTTTTTATTTTAAAAAAAATAAAGATATTATCTAAATAATATATAATAAATATATCTAGATATTCTTATAATATATTATTAATTATTTATTAAAATATAATAGGTATATTAATAAGCCTAAAGGGTATAATAAGGTATTTAAATAGCTTATACTTAATATAAAAAGTAGTTTTTTATTTATATCTTTTTTTAATTTAAATAAGGTTATAGGCTCCTTTAAGGTTAAGTACTATAAAGTATTTTATTTTAAATAATTAATCCTTTAACTTATTAATAAGAGGTAATAATATATAATCTTTAATTATAATAATATTAAGTATTTTAAAATTAATATAAAATTAAAGCTTTTTATTTTTCTTTAAAATAAATATAATAAGGTATTTAATTAATAACTTATTTTCCCTAATATATCCTTTCTATAATATATCTTTAATATATTCCCTTAATATTAATAATTATATTTTATTAAATAAGTAAAGTTTATTAGAGCTAAGTTACTTTTTATTAATAAACTTAATCTTAGGTTATAATATATATATTTAGGTAAGCTTATTTTAACTTTTTCTATAAAGAGTTTTTTATAAATATAATATTATAATAAAATATTCTTAAGTTATTCTTTCTTTAATATCTTTTTAATTTACTTAAGATTTTCTTTTAATTAATAAAACTATTATATAATATATATAATTATTTATTAATTTTATTACTTTTATTTATTATAATATTTATATTATAT
>RZGL01000106.1:86886-142772 GCA_027886155.1 Fusarium paranaense | reverse complement strand
TTAATTAATAAAACTATTATATAATATATATAATTATTTATTAATTTTATTACTTTTATTTATTATAATATTTATATTATATCCCTTTAGGTAAAAAGGTATCTTATATTTACCTCTTCTTAGCTTTTTTATTATTCTTAGTAAAAATTTAAGATCTTATATTATATCCTAAGTTATTATTTATTATAAAAAATACCTTATTATTAAAAAATAATACTTAACTAATTCTCTAATTAAAATATAAATTATAATATTATAACTATAAGTACCTAAGTATAAGATTATAGTATTTATTAGGCATAATATTAAATAATATCCCTTAGTTTTTTCTTTTAATAAAAACCTTAAGGTAATTAATCTTATAATTAATAACTCTATTATTATAATTAAAAGGGATTCTTTTTAGGTTAATAACTAAATAAGGCATTTATTTATATCTCTATAATAGCTTAAGCCTATTTACTATTATTAAGTTAAAGTAATTTTACTTAGCTTTATTATTTACTAAAGTATTTAGCTATTCTCCCTTAATTTATACTCTTAATTCTAAGTATTTTTACCTATATGCTTTATTTATAGAGTAAAGGGCCTTTTAGGGTAATTTCTTTTTATATTTATTTATTTATTACCTTATATTAAATAAGGTATTTAGTTTTTTAATATTATATAGCTAAAATAATTAAACTCGCATTTATTATTTACATAGGCTTTATAGTTATAGTTATTTACCTAGCTATTAATCTATTCTTAATAGCTTTATTTTATAGCCTTATTACTATTATAGGTATAATCTAGCTATTAGGTTTCTAGGTAGACCTTATTAAGGTCTCTATGCTAGATATAATTAGTATATTCCTATAGGATTTAATTAATAGGTCTATAGTCCCTTTTAAGATATAATTAGATATCTTTATATTATTTTTTATCTATAGTATCCCCTTAGTAAATAAGGAAATTAAATTCTTTTTTTATTATTTATTCTAGTCTATTATATATAGCTAGTATTTATTATCTATATTATAGGTATATTTCTTTATAGCATAGGGTTACTTCTATATTAGGGCAACTTCTATCTAGCGCTTTCCCTTATTTTATTATAATTTACTATATTGCGATAATAATCTATTATTCTAGGCTAATAGCTCTTTCCTTTAAAGGGTAAAAGTATAATATAGCAATATTAATTCTTTTATATTATTATTTTATCTTATATTAATAGGTCTTATAGGCTAAATAGGGCCTAATATTTAGTTATTATAATTAAACTAACAAATAATTATTTTATTATTTATTTATAATATATATATTATAATAATAATCCTTATATAATATCTAAGAGATTTTTTTATATTAGGGGTATATTAATATAATATAGGTATTATCCTAAGGGTTATATTATAGTTCTAGTTATTAGGGGTTTATTATTAGTTCCTTATAGTATATATAGATATAAATATCTTTTACTTTATCTATATTTTATTATTCCCTAGCTAGCTAGATATATTATATATCTAGGTTAACCTAGTAGTATAGGTTTATTTTTTCTTTAATAAGGATTTTATAATTATCTTCTTATAGTATTATATAGGGATTTCTTTATTATCTTTATAGTTAGTTTATATCTATTTCTTATTATATCTTAGCTCTTTTTATATATTAGTTATAATTAATAGGTTTATAGTATTAATTTAGTTAAATAATAGTAATAATTTATTATTTATTAATTAGGTTTTTTTTTTTATTATCTAGTTTTAATAGGGGATTTTATATATCTAGGTTAGTAAAATATAACTAATAAACTTTTAAGAGTTTAATTAGTTTATAGAATTATTTCTTTATAATATTATTAATTATATAATTATTAATAGCTTATTTTTCTATAAGGTAGGTAACTTAGTAGGGCATAATAATATCCCCTAGCTAAGTACTAATCTTATTATAGTCTTTTTACCTTATTCCTAGTATTTTAATAATATAAATAATTATCTAAGGGTTACTATCTTAATAAGTTATATTTAAGTACTTCTTACCTTTTAAGAGATTTTATTATAATTATTATTAATATTATCTTTTCTTAATATTTTATTACTTCTTATAATATTTATTAACTTTATAGCCTTTCTTATAATAATAGTAATATTTAATATCTTTATTATCTTTCTAGGTTACTCTAAGTTCTATAGGTCTAATATAAGTTCTATAAGAGGTATTACTCTTAGTTTATTCTTATCTTTAGGACTAATTAGTATTATTTTTATTACCTTAAATCTATCCCTTATTAGATTTCTCTATATATTATTTAAATTATTAATTATTAATTTTAATAGCTATATTAATATAATCCTAGAGGTAATTAGGTTTCTTTATCTTATAGAGTTTATTTTTTACTTTATCTTTAAGTCTTTTATAAAATATAATCTAAAAGATATTTACTTCTTAATTAAAGAATAAAATAATTTATATAAATTTAGCTATATAGGTTAATATAGCTTTTATTTATTATAGGTTCTTAAGTTTCTATATAGCTTATTATTCCTTATTAATAGTTTTAAAATTCTATCTAATTACTTCTTTAAAGTTTTTATATTCTATAAAGAAGAATTAGGTTTCCTTAGTAGGCTTATTTTTAAGAAAGTTATATAGCTTAGGCTTAAACTAAGTAAATATACTACTTATAAGATATCTATTAGTATATAAGACCTTACTTTTAATATTAGCTATCTATATAGAGAAGTATTATTAATATGCCCTAAGGGATATAAGGAATATTCTAATATTAATAGCTTATTTATTAAATAGTTCTAAATCCTTAGGCTTAATAATCTTATTAATATCTTTATAAGTTATATTAGTAATATTATATTTAAATATTAAGTTACTAAGGTTATAGACTTATTATTATATTAGGTTATTTTATTAGGCTTAGAGTATAATAAATTAATTAATTTAGTTTTATTATTTATTAATAATTTATTAGTATTATTATTACTATTATTTTATAGCTTATTAGAATTATTCTTATATATTATTTATAGATATTTTTATATTTATAAGTTATTCTTAGGTAATCTTAGTATTATTTTATATATTATCTAGAAAGTTATTATTTAGATACTTAGGCTATTATATTTATTCCTAAGTTTATAAAATTTATCCTTATATAAAGCTAAGGTAATATATTCTTTCTTATTATTATTTATATTTATTAGGATATTAAGTTCCTCTAGCTTAGCTACTAGCTATCCCTACTAGGGTATAATAAGTAGCTTACTATAGGGGGTAAAAAGAAATCTAATATTAGGTACTATAGTAATAATATTACTTAGGGTATATAATATATTATTAAATAAGAGCTATTAATATATAATAATTATATATTTCCTAAGAGATAAACTAGTTATATTAGGTTTATATTAATAAAGAGTACTAGGTATAGCCTAAGTAATAAGATATAAGTTATATTTAATAATATACTTAAGGTATTAAGTATAATTAAATTATATTAATAGCTAGAGTAGCTAATATATATAAAAGGGTAATAAGTATATTTTATATATTAGGCTAGTTACTAAGGCCTAAGTAAGCGAGGTTAGATTACTTACTAAGCTTATAGTAAGTAATATATAATTACTTATAGTTATAAGAGTAAGCGGTTTAGCTTAAATGCGGATTAAATAATTATTATAGGTATATATAGCATATAATCCTAGGTATATCTAGGCTATAATATACTATAGAAGGCTTAGTAAATGAAAGTCTTATATATAATAGAGATTTATTTTTAATCTATGATTTTATCTTAATCTAGCTATTAAGGCTTACTATTTTATAATTCTTTAACTTTTTCTTAATAGATAATTAGTATAAAATTGAGATAAAAGGGTTAAAAAAACCTTATTACTTCCTAGGATAATTATTTACTCTATAAGCTATTACTAAGAGTAATCTAAGAAATACCTTATTAAACCTTCTTAACTTAGAAAACCTTAAAGAGTTAATCTAAGAAACTAAAAGATATTATAATCTATTACCTCTTATAGGCTAACCTTATAGTAGCTTATCCTTAATAAATAAAATAAATATTATAAACCTCTTTAATATAAATTAATAATAAATATTAAAATTATTATAATTAATAAGATTTTATATAAAGAGAAATATCTTATTAATAAGAAAATAAAGATTAATCTTAATAAATTTTTTTTATTTTTATTTTTAGTTTTAATTTTATTAAATAAATTAAAAAAAAATTATAAATATAAAAAATAAAAATAAAAAAAATAAATAAAGAAAAAAAAATAAAAAAACTTTTTATTAAAAATTTTAAAATATTTTATAAATTAATTAGCTAATAATTAGCTAAGGGATTATAAAAAGTTACTTAAATATAATTATAAGATATTAACCTAAGAGGCTATTATTATTAATATTAATAATTAATTTAAGGTAATTAATATAAAGAATTAATTTTATATAGAAATAATATTAAAATAATAAATTAAATAAATAATAAATAAATTTATTTATTTATTATAAGCTAATTAATATAATTATAGTATAGGCTTAATAAAAGATCTTATATAAAAAAAATTTAAGGTATTTATATAAAAATAATATATTAACTTAGAACTCTAAGAAAAATAATTAAGAAATTAACTTATAACTATAAGTTAAAAGCCTAATAAAGTATTAATATAATATTTTATTTATTAATATATATTTTATAAAAACTTATTAAAAAAGTAAAAAATAATAAGGCTATAACTTATTATTTCTTTTATAATTTATATAATAAATTAAAAAAAAAGCTTAAAAAATAAAAATATCTCTTATAAAAGGCTTATTATATTATATAAAAAGCTAAATACTTCTAGATTTAAAGTATTAATTAGGATAATTACCCTAAGAGGAAATAACTCTAAGATAGTACTAAATAGCTAGGCAAGAGGTATTATTTCCCTAGTAGCTTAAGCTATAAAGAAAGCTTTAAAGGAAGTTCCTTTAATAACTATCTTTTATACCTTATATTAAAATAAAGTTATTATAATATAAGTAATTTAAATATATTTATATTAGTGCTATACTAGGGATAAAAAGGAAATAAGCTATTATTAAGGTATAATAAATATAGCTATTAGGGCTATAAGACCTAAGTATATTATATTAAGATATATATTAATAGTAATAACCTCCTTATAAATTAAATCCTTCTTAGAAATAAAATTAAGCTATTAATAAAGGTTAATAAAGTTAGAGCCTAAGAGCTTAATTTATTAAAAAATTAAAAAAGATAAAGATTAAATTTAAACTTTTATTTTTATTTATATAAAAATAAATATTAATTAAAAAGGTAATTATAGCCTTTATATTAATTCTCTAAGGTATTATTAAAAAAAGAATTATAGTTTTTATAGATATTAATATAGATATTAATATTAATAATATAAAGCTTATATAAAAGCTTAGCCTTAAGCTAGTAAGAAACTATATAGCCCTTAGGCTTAAGTTATTTAAAGGAAAAAAATATACCTAAGAAATACTTATTAATTAACCTTTTTTTTTATTAATTTATATAATAAATTATAAAAAATATATTAATACTTATAAAGGCTATATATAAAATTAACCTAATTAAGAGTAAAAAACCCCTATATAGTTTATTATACCTTATAAATAAGATATAATATTAGGCCCTTAGGGAATATATTATAAAAAACCTAATAAATAAGTATATATAATATTTTATAAATAAAATAAAAGCCTTAATACTTTTTATCCCTAAGAAAAATAAAGGGCTAAGGCTTTATATAAACTATAGAGGGTTAAATAAGGTAATAATTAAGAATTATTATACCTTTTTACTTATTAATAATTTATTAAATAAGCTCTATAGAGCTAAATATATATCTAAGATTAATATTTATAATACTTATTATAAGATTAAAGTTAATAAAAAAAACTATTAGAAGATTACTTTTTATATAAAATATAATTACTTTAAGTATATTATTATATTATTTAAATTAATAAATATATTAATTATTTTATAAATATATATTTATTAATTACTTATTAATTTATTTAATATATATTATATCTTATATATAAATAATATCTTTATATATTCTTAAATTAAAGAAAAATATATTTATTACTTATAAAAGGTTTTATAATAGCCTATTAAAATATAGCTTTATAAAAGTTATCTAAGTATAACTTTTATTAATAAAATATTAAGTTCTTTAAATATATTATTATATAAAAAAGTATTTAAATAAAACCCTTATATATTAATTTAATTAAAAAATAATTAATATTAATCTCTTTTAAAAATATATAAATCTTCTTAGGATTTTATAATTTTTATTAAAAGTTTATTATATATTACTTAGTAATAATAAACTTTTTAATAAAATAACTAAAAAATAATAAAAAAAAAAAAAACTAAAAACTTTAATTAATTTAAGAAAGCTAATAATACCTTTAAAAGCCTAAAATATATCTTTTATTTTATAATTATTTTTTATTATTAAGACTTATTAAAATTAATTAAGATTAAAATAAATTTATTAATTAAAATAATCTTAGGTATTCTTACTTAATTAATAAACTCTTAATAATAACTTATTATTTATTAATTATAAAAGCTTTAAGATATAAAATAATATTAGGCTATAAGGTAATAAGAATTATTAGCTATAATTAATAGCCTTAAATACTAGAATTATTACTTATAAGGCCTCTTAGAGAAATTCTTAATCTTTATTAATTATTAAGCCCTTATAGGTATTATAAAAGTATTATTAAAAGAATTAAGAAGTAAATTAATAGGATAAATCTATAAGCTTTTTATTTTTAATTTTAATATCTAATATTAGCCTAAGAGTAAAAACTTAGCTAATAGCCTATTAAGGTAGTTAGATTATATAAAAGGAAAAATATTATATAAAGATATATTCCTTATATTAATTAAAAAGCTAGCTTTTATATATAAGTTATTATTAGAGCTTTAATATAGTATTATTAACCTTAAGGGTAAAACCTAAGTTTTAATTATATATATATATATTATTAATATAATAATAAAGAGCTTTATTTCTTATAATAAATATATATTAAAAAGTAATACTTATTATATTATATTTATAATTATTATTAAGCGCTAAAAGGCTAAGTAAAAAGAGATTATTATATTATAAACTACTTAAAAAATAAAGAGCTTTAATTTAGTCTCTAAGGAATTACTTATAACTAAGGTTATTATTTTAAAATAATATATCTTATATCTTATTATAAAATAACTTATAGAAGGTAAAATAATATTTTTTTTATTATTTTTTAAAAAGCTTAAAGTATTAATTAAAAAACTATAAAGCTAAGATTAATAATATAAAGAGCTAAAAAATAAGATATATAAGACTATTAGTAAATATAAGGGCTATATTATTAATAGACTTAGATTATTATAATATAAAAATTAATTAATTATCTTAAAGTAAAAAGCCTTAAGATTAGAGATATTTTATTAATATTATAATAATTTAAGGGTAAAATATATAAATACTTAAAAGACCTTAGACCTAATAAAAAAGAAATTCTATTAGCTAAGTATAATAAATAATATCTATAAGTATATTAAGAATTACCTAATATATTAAAATATCTATATATTAAGGTATAAGTTATATAATAAATTTTAATTATTATTATTTTTATTATATTTATTTTAAGAAATTAATCTTAATTTTATAATTAGCTTATTAAAAAATATATATAATAATAATAAAAGCTATAATATTATATTAGTTATTATATATTATATAATAAAATATATAATATTTATTATAATTATAAAAAAGCTTAAAGCTATAAGCCTAGTAATATTATTATATAAGTATATAAAGAGTTATTTTAATATATCTAAAGGTATTATAAGTAATAAAAATAATATTTTATTAATTATTAATTACTTATTACTTATAATTAAATACATAAATAAAATAAATATATTAGACCTTAAAGAAATACTTAAAAATATATATAAGAGATAAGCCCACTTATTAAGTAATATAACTCTTAGAGGCTACCTTTATATATAATAATAGCTAATATTTAATAATTAGGGTCTCTCTTAATAAGATATTATATAGGTATTATTTAAGGTATATTAAATATATCCCCTTAGAGGTAAAAATAAATATCTAAGGTATTATTAAGTATTTAGAAATATTTAGCTAAATATATAAGCTAATAAGGGATTATTAGTATTATATTTTAAAATCTTAATTTAATTATTATAATATAAGGTATAAGTTATAAGTATATTATTAGGGATAATATATTAAAATATTTATAAAAAACTAAAAGTTTAAATATTTTAAATTAATCTTAAGATTTATTAAAATAAAAATCCTTATAAGGTATAATAAGTAAGCTTATATTATAAAGCTATTAAAAATCTATTAATATATATATAATATATTTTATATATTACTCTTTAAATTATAAAATAATTAGTTAAATAATATTATAATATTAAAAGCTTTATTAAAGCTTAAAGCTAAGCCTAATAAGTAAAAAATAAAAAAAGAATTATAAGCTTATTAATAAAATATTATTTTATCTTATTAAATAAAAAGGCTAATTAATAAAATATAATACTTAAGAGCTTAATTATTACTTAGAAAATATAAAAGTAATAATTAAGAAATATTATAAAATTATAAAGAGAAATTATAAGAAATAGGATAATAATTAGTTAATATTTAGCTAGAATATTTATAAAAAAATAAAAGTATTAATTATAAAAAAAATATAAATAACAAAAATAAATAATAAAAATTATAACTTAATAGAATTATAAGAAAATAATTATTATTAAGTTATTATTAAGTATAAGCTAAAAATTATAAAATATAAATTATAAAAAATAATAATTATAATTATAAATAATTACTTAAGGATTAAAAGAATTAATATTAGATTTATTATTATTAATAAGCCTAGGGTTTATTAAGCTCTTACCCTTAGCCTTAGCCTTATTATAAGTAAAAGTATAAGTAATATAAGCTTTCTTAGGAATAAAAAAAATAAGTAATAAATTATTATTAGAGCTATTATTATTATTATTATTATTATTATTATTATTATTATTATTATTATTATTATTATTATTATTATTATTATTATTATTAAGGCGCTTTATAATATAAGAAATAAAAAAAATACTAATATATACTATAATATAAATAATAATAAGAATATTAGCTAAAATACTAATAAGGGTATATATAATAAGTAGCTAAGGTAAATTATAATAAAAAAAATAAGCTCTTTTCTTATTAAGGATAATTATAATCTTAATAAATTAAAGATAAACTAGCATATAATAAAGAAAATAAGGCTAAGTAATATTATAGGTATAAGCGGGCTAAGTAATATTAATAAAACTCTAGATCTTAGTTTTATTAATATAAACTTAGGCTTATATATTAAGTTAATAAGAAATATAAAATAAAAAGAAAAAAGATTAATATTTATAAAAATATAAATAAATTAAAGCTTATAAAAAAAAGTAAGCTTAGTAAGGTAATAGCTAGCTATTATTTAATTATTAATATTCTTAGCTAGGTTAATATATTAATCCTTAATATTATTTTAAGTAATATTATAATTATTAAGGGTAATAATATAGCGCTAAATAATAATATAAGAGGTTATTAAGTTAATATTTATTAGAGAGTTAATATTATTTAGGTAATATTTTTAAAGGATAATATAAAAATTTTAATATTACTAAGTAATATTAAAGAGCTTATTAGGAATCTAAGCTAAAGATTAATAATATAAAACTAATAAATTAGCTAAGAAAACTTATAATATTATATCTTTAAATATAATAATTATAATAAATATAAATAATATTATTAACATTAATAATATATATTAAGTAAATATTTTTATAGATATAAGTAAAATAATTAAAATATAAATAATTATTAATTTATTAATTAATAAAATTAATATTATTATTAAATATATAATAAGGCCTAAAAATATAAATAATAATATTAAAAATAAATATAATAAAAAAAAAGCTAATATATTATTAAGAGAAAATAAAATATAAAAAAAAACCTTAATTAAAAAAAAAATATTATTATAATAAAAAAATTAAAATAAAATATATTAAGTAATATATATTATTTATTTAATAAATATTAATAAATTAAAATAAAAATAAGGCTTTAATAAAGCTAATAATATTAAAAAATTAATAAAATATTTTAATTATTTATATTATAATAAAAAAAAATAAAAATTAATTTTAAATATTTAAGGTAATATAATAAAGAGCTTTTATTAAGGCTTTATTTATAAACTAAGAAACTAAAAGAGTTATTTAAAGCTTTTTTATTTACTTAAAGATCTTAGGGATTAAGATCTCTAGAGAAGAGGTAATTATAAGGATATAAGGTAGCTATTAAATCTATTAACTAATTAGGGTAACCCTAGCTAGTTATTATATATATAGAGACCTCCTAAAAGCTCTATAGCTAAGCTACTATAGAAGGCTTAGTAAGTTAAAGTCTTATATATAATAGAGACCTATTTTTAATCTATAATTTTACCCTAATCTAGCCATTAAGGCCTACTATCTTATAATCTGCTATTATTTTCTTTATATATAAGTTTTATAAATATATCGCAAGATAGGTTATAGGTATAAAGTAGATATTATAAAAGGGTATAGATAGTAGCATTGCCTTAATTATCGCCGACGTGGATATTCCCATAGTAGCATACCCGGGAGTCTTTTTTATATTCCTACTCTAGATCGGTAGGGGAGTTTCTATTAGAGATTAGCAGTATAAGTATAGCGGGCTCTTCTGAACTCTCAGGGCCTTGACCGAGCTCGAGTCGCTTCTTATAGCATGTCCGCTGGCTTCTCGCACCCCCTGGGTAGCCAGGAGGTAATCCTTGCATTCGGGGGTCCCCCCGTCATTTGCCTGATGTTTTATTAGTGGACGGAGAAGCCCCCGTGTGCGCGGGCGGGACCCACACCAGCGCTTGTGCCTGTCAGTCGATTGGCGGTTGTGACAGGAAGAAATTGGCAAGAACTGTGTGGACAGGTTCCTCTGGAGTCAAAAGGGGATAAAAATTAAGTCTTCCAAAGAACTTGAAGAATCTCGCATAAAGGCAGTTATAAAAGAGGGATTGGCAAACTACTATAACGGGCTTAATGACCTTATCAAACAACTATCTGCCAGCACAGCCTGGATCACCAATGTTGACGAAACTGGAGTCCAAGAGACCGAGACCAAGGGTGGCCGAGTGGCCAACACAGAATATACAAGCTATGCAGAAGTCATTAGATCTGATTCCTCGCCTTGGGTCTCGATTCTTGACGCTATCATAGCCAGCGGATACAGACTGATGCCGATGGTGATATATGCGGGCCGCAGCCTCCAGGGACAGTGGTTTCTAAAGCCAATGCCCAACTAGGAGCACAGAAACACTCCATCCGGCTGGCCCAACTGCGAGATGTTGCTCAGCTGGTTCGAGACTATCTTCCTTCCTGAGACGGAGCCTCTGGATCCGGATCTATGGTGTACCTTAGTCCTAGACTATCATAAGTCTCATCTCACAATGGAATTCATAGACAAGGCGTGGAGGAATAAGGTGCACCATAGCTGGCTTCCCTCGCGTTCATTGCATATCACATAGCAGCTTGATGTGGCCATTTTCGCACCCCCTCAAGACGTATTATCGCCAAGTAACCCGGGACTGGCGTTGATAAGAAACATCATCACCACATCAAAAACGCCGCTCCCTAGAGGCATATAAAATACCCTCAGAAAAGATATAAGCAAGGATAACATTCCATCAGGTCTTCGGAAATCTGGCGTTTATCCCACAAATATTAGCAGGGGTATTACGCTGAGCTCGCGGTTGATGCATCCTTGTTACGATGACAAGCTAAGTGCGGGGCTCTCAACATCAAAGAAATAAAAGAGAAGTAACGAGGCAAGTCATCAGCTTTGGATAACGCCTCGCAACAGCAAGGATATTCAATCTCAAGTCCATTTGGCCTCTAAATATCTCCATTGGCACAGTCAGGGTATCAGGACCATTATTTCTAAAGCAGGGAAGAAGGTTGACGCCCAAACTAGCGAGATTGCGCTGCTCAAGAGGGATAAAAAATCCTTAAAAGGCAAGCTAGAGGCCTTACAGCCAAATAGCCGAAAGATCGTTGAAAAGAAGCCTGATGAGGTCTTCGCAGGGATTGAATGAATTGTCAAGGCTCGTGATGAGGCTGAAAAGCAGGTAGCAAGAAGAAGGGCCAATAACATCAGTGAATTACTTCAGAATTCGGTGGAAATTGCATAGAATGGTGACGGGACCTTATATCAATATTGTCACAGAGAGTAATTAAATTGAGGTTATTTTCGCAGAGAAGTTACAGTGTTGCGGCCGCGCATTTCGGAATTGAAGTTGGTGATGTGGCGGAACTTATGGGGTGGCGGACATTAGGTGGGGCAGTCTAGTTATCGCATTCTACCTAGTAGCGTTCTTAATCCCGAAATTCAATCATTAGGGGCGACTAGGTTCCCCAGACATCGAGAAAATGGTCGTCAAACCAGTTGAGAGCCTCCGCCCGGAAGTCATCGTACTCTAGATAGGATCCATTCGCGTGAAAGACCAGATTCTGACCAACCCCACCTCCTTTCGTTGCGTTATAGATCGGCCAAGTTGGCTCCAAACCGACGCCATTAGGGTTGAGATCAGATATCATGTTGATCCAAGCAGCAGAGACCTGCTTTGCGAGCGCACGGTTCTTCTCCGAAACAAGAGGCTTACGTCTATATCCTTCGCCTGGCACATCGTTGAACACATAGGCGATCTTCATGCTCTGGTTAGTTGGGTTCAACAACTTGGGTATGTCCTTGTTCTTTGACTTGCCTCTAGAAAGTGAGCCGAAGAAACGTTGGCCGGGATTCCATCAGGAGTGGCATCGAATCGGTAACTCCAGTTGGGAATGTCATGATCGGACCAAAAGATGCTGGACTTTCGACGCCAGGCAATGTTGATGGCATCTCCACCAAAGGCATTGCCCCGTCGGTTCTGTAGACCAAGATACTTTAAATCGGGGGTACCCTCGGTGATGACAACAGGCCAAGACTCAAGGTTTGGAATGCCCACACTCTGGATGTTGGGATACGCAACCGCCAGCTCTTCTACAAGCTGATCAATAGTCTTGCCAGTCGTCTCAGGAACTTTGTCAGAGAACACAGGTCTGACCATGGCCTTGAAATCTTCATCCGTATTGAGAATGGTGACATTGGCGTTGCCTCGTAGGCCGCGGAAGTAAGCTCCTTCGTCTGTGTTAGATCCGATAAGAACGGGAACCTGAACGAACCGGCCATCTCGGAACTGATTGGATGGAAAATCTTGGATGAAATCGCCGTCCATCACTGGAACCCATGGCCCAATACCTGATACGTTGACAGCCTTGTTAATCTCGTCAAAGGAAACACCCCTGAGACAGGATATGGCCTCCGCCGTGCCAACGGTTGCAGCGCAGGACGTATTTGCAACGAGCCTGTCAAATGTAGCCTGATCCTCGACAGTGCTATTAAAACCTCCAGGACTGAACCGAGGAACACGGCCTCCGAAGCCTGACTGTCCGATAGCAGCTCGGAAGAGCCCATCATCACGGCCTAGCACCGTCAGCTGAGCTATTCACATATGAGCCACGGCGTAAAGTTCCCTTACCGTTGTAGGCTAGCATCTGTGCAGCGAGCGCCTCAGCACCACAGCTCTCGCCTACGATGGTCACTTTGCTAGGGTCACCACCAAAAGCGGCGATGTTTTCGTTGACCCATCGAAGGGCCTGGCGCATGTCATGGTACCCAAGATTCACGGCTCCAGCTTCCTGGGCCTGCTTTCCCATCAGCCAACCCCAGACAGCAAGTCGGTAGTTGATGGTAATGCCAATAAAAGGCTTGCCCAGATTGACAGACTCCTGTACAGCGTAGGTGTAGTTGTAGCGCTTGTCTGAGCCACCACCTTTGGCAAAGCCACCTCCATGAAACCAGACTGCGACTGGCAGCTTGGAGGCGTCTGTAAGACCTGCCGGCCGGATTATGTTCAGGTATAAACAGTCCTCCGACATGGCATAGCCTGACCAGTCTGCGTTAGGGCCCGTCCAGGCGATTCCGTAACCCCAGCAGTGTTCCTTATACTCTGTCACGGGCTGAACGCCCTCCCACGTTTCGTTTATGGCTTCTGCCCTTACGAAACGACAGACTTTCTAGTTATGAGTAAGCGCTTACTTACAGTCTATCAAGAGGTACTGCTTACCTGAGCATATCTCACACCGAGAAAGAGGTCTTGGTTGTATGTCGGCAAGTAGGCGCCCCCGTATGTCCCATTCTTTGTGTCGACAGATGGGCCCGAGTATGTGTAACTAGATACCGAGGAAGACGATGCAGATGCAGCCAACCTGGCTATGCAAAGGAGCGAAGGTAAATGCATAGCAAAGAATATTTCGAGATGATGGCTTGCTATGCCTCGCAATCAGAGGGTCTACTGTGAGCCGGTGTCGTACTCTGTCGTTAGAAACGTGGGATGATTATGGGTCTTCCAAGACTTATTTATCAACCTTATATCCACTCAGTCATGCCTACAATCTGTGGAAGCGGATTCTTTGCGGGGTATTTTAGTTGCCGGTGCAAGGGTTCCTGGGTACTAGACCGTAGGATTGTTTACTGGACCGTTAGGTTGCGCAGGGCCGATGTTAATAAGGTTGATCCTTACCTGAGCCCGTATTATGTTGTTCAACTGGGGCCATTTTTGCTATGCCGCCCGGGTTAAAATTAAGAGATCACATCGTCGCAAGAAGGATAGGATACTATGCGATAGAGCATCGAGTGGGATCACTGAAATATTTAAGGAAGAGTCTTGCTATTCGCACACAAGACTGAGAGGGTTAATGCCAATAACAGCTACAATTATGTGACACAAGTCTACGCCCACCTACACAGTATATACCAGAAAAGAGTTATTTTAAAAACTAATATAAAATTAAGAAACAGTTAGGAAAAATGACTAAAAATATCTTTATATAGATTTACTATCTAAGTTTATTATTTAAAATTTTTATAGTTTTTAGACGTATTATAGCTTTATAGCAAAGCATTTAGTTTATAGAGAAAGGGAAAAAAATCTTATAGTGGACTTACAGGGAAAATATAGTATTATTAGCACTATATTTCTTAGTACTTTTGCTTTTATTATTACCCTGTATCTTTTATTACTTTCCTATTTACTAACTAGAAGATATAAAAATAAAATAAGTAACTAAAAAGCTAGGAAATTACTATAAGATTATTATATATTTTTTCTAGAATTAATTTAGCTTATAGGTTGCTTTTAATTTTATATTTCAAGAGGAAAAAAAACATAGGCTCCCTGTGCCGCACTGTGAGGTGGGGGCAGACTTCTGTCACATAATTGTAGAGGATAAGAAGTATGGCCCATTTATACCCACTCACACCCACTTTTGATAACAGTGAACAGGCCCCACACGGAGGACTTAGAGAGGTACCTAAAACAAAAGGCTCAGAAATTATTTTTAAACTTAATTACAATTGCAAAGAGAGAAATAAAGTTCAAGAAGGCATTTTTATATTTTCATAAATTTATTTATGATTTTTTAAAAAATTTCGTGCTACCTTGAGCCACTGATATTTTGCCCTAAATTACTCCAGCTTAGGTACCTTTCCGTTTGAATGGCGTTAATTTTTGTGTGGGAATAGCAAGGTGCTTGCTTGTGTGCGAATAGCAAGACTCTTCAGGAATCCTATATTTAATTACTATTCTTCATCTTAATTACATCTGCCAAGAGAACAAGAAAGAAAGAAGGAAACCGTTGCTCTATCCGCGCTTTTAGACTGGTCTGAATTAGACCAGGAAATCCATCGTCTTTGTAATACTTACTTAGTAGTAAGTAAGCATTTTACCTGTTGGCAAAGGCTCCACTAACTAAATGCCGGTGCAAGTTCTCCGCAAATCATTTCGAGATGCAATCATTAAGTTAGAACGGCAAGCAGAGATTGTTTAGTAGCCGACGTGGTCCGTCGCAGCTGGCTTGATCCCAAAAGCCATTGTAAATCTAATACCCGAAGCATGTTGATCTAATTACCGCATGACCCACCTGGCCTTTGCCTTGTTGATCATGGCCCCGACATCATTCGAGATAATACAGAAGAAATCAGGCCCAGCAATAATAACCAAGGATATTGACATGGTTGTCATGGCAGGAATCGGAATGCTGCGTACCACACGGGCTACAATGTTTGGGGCAAGCTTAATAGTTTTATACACAGCTGAGTCGCCAAAGATACCCCGTTGTTCCTCATTGCTTGTACCATTTCCCTCCTCTTCATCAGGCGGCATACTATCCTGCGGCACTCGACAACCAGATCGACAATGGCCGCCATCCGGCTCACTCTGATCCTGACTAAGACAGGACACGTCTTTGCACTCTAGACCGCTTTCCCGAGGCTTCACCCACTTCCCGCTATTTTTGCATCACCCTCTCAAGTGAAACAACCTGGATCATGGCGCCTGAAACAATTGAAAGTTACCGCACAAGGCGCCGGTTTTTGGTTCCTTGGCCCATGTCCGCCCAACCTAGGTGAGATCCGGATTTACTTCTAGTACTTGAATCGAGGCTGATCAGTACCAGCAGCATGCCTGTTTCTCCAGACGTAGTAAACATGCATTCCAATACAGCCGACATATACGAACAGCAGAAGGCCAGCATTGGTCCAGTGACCAGTGGGATAACCCTTGGCTGCCTCGTCTGCCTTGTAATTCACACTCCGGCAATTTGGCCAGGGGAACCCATTTAAACGTTGAGCGGATGGTAAGGCCAATGGCGGCGGCAGAATTCAGGTTGGATGAAAGCCAGCCGAGGAGTGGAGGGATGCATGCAAACGACTCGCTCGCTGCAACAATGAGGCAACCATAACGTGGCTAGGCCGGCTCAGCAGAACATACTGGAAGATGAAGGCCTCTGGGGAGTAACTTACGCGGTAAAAGTGAGCTGGAAGAACGGCGGACGCGATGAAGCCTACCGCTCCAACGAGAGAAGAAACGGCAGAGTGAAGGGCGCGGCTGAAGTCATGTTAGTATCGATTGGTAATTAAGTAGCTGATTGAGAACTGACGCATTGTGCCTGTCGGCTGACCAGGAAATCAGGAGCGTGGTTACGTACGCCGCTGCGTATGGAGGGACAGTCATCAACTGGGCTCTCAGGTCCGCGAACCGAAGATGGTCAGCGAAAGGACTCGACTTAGGCGCATCGGATAACGTACCCCAAGACCAGCTGTTATTGAAGGCGTGAATAAGTAAAGCTGGAGAATGGCGCCGAGATGCCAAAGTAAATCTAGTCATCGGTGGTCAATGAAGCATAGCATAAGGCAGTGCCTTGTCCTCTTGCTGGGCCAAGCCCTGTTGCTCTGGTGACGACTTAGTCTATTTTGTCGTAGGATTTTCGGTCCTTTTATCTTTCTTTCTTTCTTCTTCCCTCAGCTTGGCTGTAAAACGCATGAGGACTATATAGCTGTAATACACAGTATTAGAACCCTTTATAACTTGGTTGCTGACTGGAACTGTGACCAAGCGATCAAGGGTCGCGTGATGTACATGTTGTACACGCCGGCTAGGAAGTGACAGTGCAGAGAGAATCCCTGTATCTAGGAGGCCAAACCTTCTTTAAGCTATGTTGTAATATGCGTCGTCCTGACCGAGATCCTGCTCTTGCGCCTTCAGCAATGTTGGTAGCGTTTCTGTGCTATTTATCTGCGCTGGGGGAAACGGAGTCGATATGCTGCCGAGGGCACATGAAAGAAGCTATGTCAGGTAAGCATTGTACTCTGGTCCATTTGTGAGAAGACATGTCGAACTCACCACCAGGCACGAAGCCGAGCCCCACTTCGACCCATCTTCCACACTATTCCCTAACTAACCCCTATTCTCACTTATTCGAGTCTGCGAAGTGGTCTACCCCCACTATCTTTGCTAGATGTGCTGGATGTGATGGATGAAGTAGATAAAGTGGTTGGGGTAGAGCTTGAGTCTACTGGCATGGCTTGGAACAGAACATTATAGTTCTCATAAGCTTAAAGAATAAGCTCGTAAGCCTACCTAGGTCATAGATATATCGTGGCGATTGGGAAGTGGATGATATATTAAGTTGATGAGCCGAGCTATAGAAGAATGTTCTCGCGATGAATGGATTGAGATCGTGCTGTTTAACTTCCGAGAGGTATAATCCCGCATTTTATGTTCGACAAGAGTTGTCTAGCCTGGCAGCTTGGAAGTCTGGCAGGCCGCAATGCTTAGCCAACATGGCCACCATAACGGCTGCGCCTGTGGTCGCCCGCGCTCGTCATCGAGAAGCCCGGAGGCGTGCTGGGGTTCGTCAGCTGGAACAGCGCGACGGATATTGAGGCGTGGAACGTGTACCTCATCTAGCCCGGCGAGGCGATGCGGCCGATTGGAAGGGCGAAAGCGACGGGGTTCGAGACGGTGTTTGACATTGGAGTCGGGTTCAACGACACGCACTGTGTCATGGTTGCGGCGGTCAAGGGTGGGCAGGATGTGAGCCAGTTGAATACGGCGTGCTTGGAGGGGAGGAAGTTTGAGAGCTTGTTTGACGACGAGGATGAGGCCAAGGCCAAGGCGGAGGTCAAGGCGAAGGCCGACCTGATGCAGAAGGTGTTGGTTAATCTGGCATAGCGCACTTTACTTGACTCATAAGGTTGAGTTTGTAATTTTCACGTTCTGTAATTATTCGAATACTGTTGGAAGCCAGTTGGTGAATGGGATTGTCATTGGTGAAGTCTCCATACAGACACCAGGCTCAATTGCCCCGGACGTACGAGTCTACGATAAAACAAAAGCATTTAGTGGTATTTGGTTAATGAGTAGCATCCATTCTGCTTTGACGGCATCTGCATGTGTCGGTGCTGAGCAGCTGAAGTCATGATCACATTTGTCCGAAGACCTAGTTACAGCAACACCAACGAGGAATATGCTCAAGGGTTCGACCACCTCTGCCCATACCCTCATGGCACTCTCACTGTTTCTCATGCCAGATCTCTGGCCTCACTGGCGTGCCGTTCAAAGTCTCCCTGCACCGCCGTCTTCGTCTTTGCAAACTCCCAAGCTGGAACCCCGCGATCGAAGAGCTCGTCAAGTTCAGCGAACGTGCGGCCCTTGGTTTCTGGGACAAGGAAACAGATTAATATGTAGACAAAAGTACCCGTACCAGCCCAGAAGAACACTGCGGCCAGTTAGTCAAAAGAAAATGGTGTGAGTATCGGCTGAGCCTACCTGTGTTGCTGATGCCGAAAGCCGGGCTGTTGAGCATGATGGGAGGGATGTAGACGTAGACAGTCGCCATGGCCTGGATGCCTATGATTGCGATTCCGGTTGTTTTGGCGCGGAGTCTCGTCGTTGCCGTCTCTGCCACGTAGATGTAACCCATCGGGCCGGCAGAGAGGTTGTACCCGACAGCCCACATGCAGCTAAAGACGGTCAATAAACGTCCGAGTGTGGTAGGAAAAAGTGACCTACGCGAATGCGATCAATGTTGGACCAACTGCAGGTCCAGTAGCCCTCAAGATGCCGCCGATAATGAGCAGTGACACGATGGAGATGGGACCACACCAGAGGAGGAGTGTGCGACGGCCAAGACGCTCGATGAGTGGGACGGCAACGATGAGCATGACAATATTGACGACACTGTCAATTATTAGAAGCATTTCAATGAACTCGCGCGACATGACTCACTTGGTCGCGACAGTTCCGTTGAATGGGTTAGCTAGCCCGGCCATGTCGTAGAAGTAGCTCGAATAGGTACTGATAATGGGGACACCGATCGCAACCTGCCAATGCCAAGGCAAGAAAGAAATGATCAAGCGACGCTTGAAGCAAGTTAGCAATGTTCAAGTCAGTAACTTAAGTGTTACCTACCCGGTTGGTTCCACGGAAAACATCCAAGTAAGAGCCTCCGCCTTGAAGCGAAGCCGCGGCATTGGCGTGTTCCACTTCAACCAGCATCTTCCTGTACTCGACGTCGACGTCGTACCCTTTGACCTTTCCGTTCACCCTTTGCAGGATCTTCTTGCACTCGGCCTCGCGACCGCCAATGCAATGCCATCGGGCGGACTCCGGGAGGAAGGCCCAGGCGATGAGGGCGACGCCACAGAAGGCGAACTGGGACAGGACTGCATGGCGCCAGTCTCGAGGGTCATGTTGGGAGACGACGTTCAGAGAGACTGCAGAAAGGAAGCCGCCGATCGTGTACTTGTTCATGAGGTTAGCGTTTCTCGAGACTCGGCACTTTGAAGCACTTACAAACAGCTGCATAAGACTCATCAGGGCACCTCGGCACTGGGTGGGCGCCATTTCCGAAATGTACACATTGATGCAGCACTGAGCCAGACCAATAGAGAATCCCTGCAAAGCATTAGCTGCGGTTTAGTCTGTGAATGCTTTACTTACATCGAGGAGGCGAGCACCAAGCCAATGCGTCCAATGAACAGCCAACTGCTCAAGGATACAGGAACCAATCATGATGATCTGGACAGCCATAATCATCCATCGACGGCCCAACTTGTCAGCTGGATAGGAACCGATACCGGCGCCAAACATGGCAGCCACGTTCTTGAGGGCTGGAAGAGGCTCAGGTCAGTAGTGCCTCACAGTTCGGCCAGCGAAGAACTCACAGCCCCAAAGAGAGATATACTGAGGGTTGATGACATATTTACCGCTGGGCTGCAAAACCCCAAAGGTACGAACAAAGCCAGGAAGCGCGATGATGCTGCCGGACATCTGGACCTGATACCCATCGGAGAGGGCGCCGACTGCGGCGAGCATGCATATGATGGACGCGTGCTTGTAAGTGCGGACACTTTCGATAATGTTCATGGATTTGACTGGCTGCGCCTCGTGGACACTTTCCACTTCTCCGGTATCGACGTTTTCTTTGCCGCCTCTCATCTCGAGCGCGGGCTCTTCGATGTGCGTGGAGCTGGCTTTGTCTTTGGCAACTGGAGAAGTCATGATGAATGAGATACGAGAATGTGGTGCTGATCAACAGGTCAACTTGGCAAGTATCATATAGTCTTTGTCGTCGCGCGTCGAACGTTCAAAGACGTCTAGTCGCCGGCCGGGTATTAAAATAAAGTCAGGATGCCGGATGGCAAATTGCGGGGAAACGCGGGGGGTCTAGCGACGGAATCATAATTCCTTTGAAAGTCTGTGGAATTCGGGGACGCACAGGTTAGCGGCTTCTCTAGTGTTGATCATGGCCTGAGAGGTGGGGCAGGAAGTTCGACTGACGTGCTGGACCTGGTGAAAATTGGTAACTTTAGATATTTTGATTGATATTCTCCTAGTTACGATCTCCTTGATACACTCCATAGTACCTTAAGCACGTCTACATCTGAGGTGTTCATATCAGGTCTTTGCCTACTATTTGCATTGATCGATATACGTGAGATACTGGCTATTTACATAGATCATTGCATCAAAGAAGCAAGTTGCATAAGACGATCCACTGCAGACAAGAGAGCCTCTCTCTGTGCGTTGCGAACATCACCATTCATACCACCTCCAATCGTGTTAGTCGGGGATTGGGTTTCCATACTCCAAGTCGGGGTCTGTATCGGTGCCTGCCCCTGAAGCTGGCTGGTGGACATCGCATCTGTCGAGTAACCGAAACCGTTTCCAAACAAAGAGTCTGCTATGGTCGCTGCGTTCCCTGCCAGGTCAACTTGTGTCGTATAATTTGCCCCCGCGGAGCCTAATAGTGAAGCTGTGTTTATCCAACCTCCGGAGACGTCAAACATCGAGTCTTGAGGCAGGGTCTGTGTTTGTGAGAAATCCGAGAGAAGGGGGAAGTCTCCAAAGTTGAGCGGAAACGGGTTGTCACCATCTACTTGTTGGCCAAACCAGGGCACAAAACCTGTAAACGGGTCCAAGTTCCGCAGAAGTTCATCAGACCGTTGTATCGGCTGATCCCGCGGGCCGCTGCCCTCTTGGTTTTCTACCTGCTGAGACTCTGTCTCCTCTGAAGCCGACTCATTCGTCTTCTTAGAGGGCTTTTGGAGGTTTTCATCTTCAGCCTGCACAGCTGACTGAGCGTTGTTTTGGCTATGCAAGAATTAGTTACGAGGACGCAAACTGAGCATGCTTTCCTTACCACAACATCACAAGCATCTGGTTTCCCGCCTCGCGAACAAAGGTCGGAACGTATGCCTTCTCAGGCTCACCAGCCATCCGCAATGCGAGACGGAGAATGAGATCGTGCCTCGTGCTCAGTCGTAGAATGATAGATGCGGCAACGGGCAAGATGGCAGCACGGTGTGTCATTCGAACCGCTTCCGGCGTGCCGAGAGCCTCTTTGAATAACCGTACCGACAGGCGCAGAAGAAGCTGTTGGTGTTCCTGCTGCTGGGAGATGGAGACATCCTGGAAGCGCTTTCGAGCTATGCACAGTGCCAGGAGAAGCCAGCAGCTGATAGCATCGTGGGACAGATGCCATTTTAGACTCTTGTCTGAGCTCTCACCGCACCAATCGTGGATGAACTTCTCTATGTATGTCTTGATGTGTTGGAGTTCAGCATCAAATGAGATTCTGCCTCGCAGTCCTGGCTGGTATTGCTCAAGCCGTTGACGTACATCTCTCTGAATTTCCAACGACGATTAGAGATGTGCACATCAAGAGAGGGAGATCACTTACATCGAATAGAAAGAGTTGGTAAAGCGCCACCAACGAATCGGCGGACTTGTCCTTGCTTGATCGGGTTATATCTTCTAACTCGCTGTCCTTTAATCCAAAATGTGACAGGTCCATTGGATTTCTGCCGGAATACGTGAAGAAACTTGGAACGACATGTGGATCAGTCGTGAATCGCAGAGAATGCCACACCTATGGACATACCGATATTCGTTGATTATTATAAAAGCTCTCGTTCGAAGATCGTTCCTCCGGAGCCTCTCAGCTTTCTTTTCATCTAAATCACTGTTTTCGTATCGGCGAGGAAGGTTGAGACCAATCTCCGAAGCCATCCTCGGTATCATCGCAGCACGCATCCAGCGCTGCTCATCGAGCCGTGTCCGAGGAGAAGATCCCCATCGTGATAAAAGCTTTTAGCATTAGCAATGTCAACACAAATGACGGCCGGCTTCTCACAATTTGCGCTTGTATGATGTCGACGGACCTGGCTGCAGTCGCATAGACCACCAAGTTCAGCTTTTCCGCATGGGCATGTAGACTCAGAGCTTCTGTGATCTGTTCATTGCTGCTTTGAGGAGCCGTTGCGAGAGCAGTAGAACCTAGAGCGAGGATTGCGGTGGTGAGAAGAGCTGAACGCGTTCGAACCCAAGCTAATGTGTGAAGAGAAGGGTCCAGCATGGCCCATTGACAATGGATTTTCTCCCAGTATCTAAGAGTCATGTCAGCACCAGCCGGAGCCTATTCTGGGTGTTCTCGACTTACATCTGAAATAACACTCTTGATTTCTCTTCAGTGACAAGCCCATGCTCGATCGGATCAAGGTCCGGCGCAACATCACTTTTTGAGCCGAGGATCCCATGCTCAAAGTACCGACTCTGCTCCTTTTCTATCTCCTGAAGGGCCCGAGGAGTCCACTTGCTGAGGAGACGCGACTCTTCAGGCGGGAGTCCGGCCGAAGTGAGAACTGCCGAATGTTTGAGGTTCCCCTGAGCGCCGTGCAGATTCCAGCCTCGCTTTGCTAGACCTGCAATCAACCACAGTGGATCTTGAAACTTGGGCTCTGTGTTCTTGTTGTCGCTTGCGTCGTCTTCCACGGGGAACTCGCCGAGGATCTGGAGTAGTTTGCGTGTAAGTGTTGGCCGGTGGATTTGGCCTCGTTCTGTGTTCATGACGAGGTTGTGGGGGTTCCATGGGGTGGTCGTTCCTGAGCGGCGAGATCGCGCTTCTTGCGGCTTAGGTGCATCATCGCGTTCTGGAGACTCGCGGAGTGCCTCACGAAGCTGTGCAGCAACTGAAACCTCATCCGTATCTTGGCACTCCCAACCAGGCGAGGAGTCATCCTCAGAGGTGGCTGGGTCGACTTGAGGTTCATCTCCAAAAGGCACTCGTGTTTGACTCTGAAGCTTCGCAAGTGTACGGCGACTAGCCATGGGTTAGTCTTGCCTCAAAGAGACAAACATGGAGATGGAAGAGACCAACTTCTTGCTGCCCTTGATTCTTCCCCGGCGGCTGACAGGAAAGAAGCAGGCCGTCGAAGTCGCAAGGCATCGCTGACACCTCGACTCGCCACTCGCTATCTGGCACTTTGTTTTTGCCTAGACCAGCTGGTCAGCCGAGCAACCGTCTGGGGCCGATTCGATACCTACTGCGCGACAGCTTGGCAAGCAAGCAGGTTAGCCTGAGATGGCTGGAAGCGAGCCTTGAGACTCACCCTTGACAAGCTCGGCTGGACCGACGCTTCTGGGCCCCTCGGTAATTAGGCCGCTCCTGATAGCTGTCCGACATTTCTTGTGAGCTCCGGAAACGGTTTTGATTATGTCTCACCTGCAGGAGTCCGGTCCAAGGGCTCATGACACTGGAGTTGAGAGGAGAATACGGGGAAGAGTGACGTTGGGAAATTCTAGTAGCCGGCCGGCTCTAATAAGGCCTGGCGGGCGGAGAATGTTTCCATGTGGGGTGGTGGGCATGTGGTAATGATGAGATCAGTCTATCATGACCAGGGACGGGTCTGAACCCCGCTCGAACTAAGGATCCTGCGTGTAAACGCCCTTCCCGCTACTGGTACAACTTTTAGTCTACTAGATGCCAATTGGCATCGAACGTGTTCTGATAGGTGGCATTTGTAATATTACATGAGGGTCATGATACCGGGTAACCGAATCTTAGGCTACAATCAAGTACCCGAACGACATGCCAAGTCATAAATACTCGAGGGGGGGGGGGCATTTGATCCAGACTAGCCTTGATCTTCTTCTCTACGTGGATAAGCTCATTCGAGCCAATTCAACCATGACCCAGACACAAGCCCCCAGCTACAAACACCTCACCCCCGAGGATGTCCAGCACTTCCTCCACAAGGGGTGGCTTCGCGTTCCCAATGCTATCAAGGAAGAGTACATCGAAAAGTGGATGAAGGACCTCTGGACCAGGATTGATTATGACGAGAACGACAAGTCTACCTGGCACACTGAGTACTTGCATCTTCCAAGGCATCGCGAAATTTCAGCTGAAGAGTTTGCACCGGAGGCTTGGAACAAGATCGTCGAGATCTGTGGAGGTGAAGACAGGATTGACCCCGTTCGTGAGCGTTACTATGGCGATGCTTTTATCATCAACTTTGGTACTGCGGACAAGGCCAAAGAGGAGCCTGTGTTTCAACCGCAAGAGCGAGTCGGTTGGCATACAGACGATGACTGGTACCGCATGTTTCTCGATTCGTCCGGTAACGCCCTGACGGTGATCCACGTCTTCACTGACATACCCGCCCAAGGCGGGGGAACTTGCGTTTGTGAAGACGGCCTCGAAGGTTAGTAAACTCTCGTTCTTCCTACAAGCGAATCAAGCTCAAGGGCCAAACGCCTAGGCGTTGTCAAGTACCTCAACGAACATCCTGAAGGCTTGGACCCGCCCATTAAAGGACAAAACTGCGAGCACATCAAAGACTGTGAGCAGTTTTCCACGGTCGTCGCTAAGAAAGGAGACGTGATTCTCTTGCACGGGCTGCTTCCTCATGTGGCAAGCCCAAACTATCTGCATTATGCGCGAGTCATCACCAACCCGCACGTTTGCCTCCACAGCCCTTACAACCTCAACCGCGAGGATGGGAACTACGTGAGTCTGATCACTTACATCAATGACCATTTTCTGACATGCTTCGTTATTTAGAGTCTTCTTGAGCAGGTGATTCTCCGTAACCTGGGCCGCGAGTCCGTCCCCGAATTTGCACCTTCACGAGAGCGTAAGTTCTGGTACCCACGCAACGCTGGCTTCAAACGAGCAAAGGCAGAGGCCGAGCTGGAGCGCATGATTGCGGCGGCCAAGGCCAAAGGGTTGGATGAGACCGCAGTTGATAGCATTTACCTCCGCAAGGGCACAAAGGAATTTGAAGAGTTTGAGAAGCGGAATGGATTTGACAAGGAGATCAACGCGAATAGCGGCTTGCTGATGGAACAGCATAAACTGTAAGAGACCAGATCCTTTCAGTTCTGCAAGATCAGCTCTGACTTTCGGCTCTGGATCATAGGGGGTAGGCGATTGCGTAGCCAGCCTTAGAAGATCCAAGAATGTCCTGCGCTTTGGAAGCAACGTGTTTAGCAAGGAATACCAGTAGAAATTTAAGCGCCTGTATAGGTTTGTCTTCTTGCCGTCTTTCTAGACATTGAATACCAGTCGAGTGATGTTAGACAGATGGCTGGGTTGGTCAGCTTGGTCTCGCTTTTTCGCTCACCTTCCACATCAAGATCGTTGTAAAACGCCTGTCTCACATCTTAACGTACCTTGAATTATTCTGTCGCAATACAAAGATTAGATGTCTGCTGTACGAGAGGCTATTCGGTGTCCCACAGGCATCGATTCGATCCTCAGTCTAACTATCATTAATTAAGCGTGAGCAACATCATAGCGCCCGTTTGCCTACCAGAGAAGCCACATTCCGTTCCGCTGACCGTTGGCCCACTTGGAAAGAGTCATATGCCTGGACTTGCTTTTTTGAGAAGCCAGCCACCGGGATTTAGATTTGGTAGCCGGCGGTGCTCATGGCCCCATGGGGACCCAACCACGTTTCCCGGGTCAAACGCGTCTATAACGTTCGGTGTCGGGATATCCGCTATACGGGGATGACCTTGGAACTTTTAGCTTGTGCTTTCCCTACTTCGACTATAATACTTCTACGAACCCCATCATATACTGTCTTTGCCAAGTACGCTCGAAGTGAAGGGGAACGACGTATTCGCTGTTATATTATCCTTTCTTTGTTAATTCCATTTTCACGAAACACTATTTGTTTACTTGTATATCAAGATGTCCGCGCTCGGTGGCTTTGCTCGGTAAGTACCCTATACCCGTCAATGATATCGGAGTTAACCTGTCGGTGATCAGTCTCAGGGGGAAAACAGGTTTGTTTCACAGCCCCTGGCATACCCGTGATCTTTGCTGAATCCTCTCAGCTCTCATTACGGGAGCTTCCTCCGGCATCGGTGCCTCGACTGCTATCCTGTTTGCTCGCTGCAGTGCAACTGTCATTTTGACGGCTCGCAGAGTCGACAAGCTAGCTGAGGTCAAGAAGCAATGCCTTGCTGCATATGAAGAGAGCACCGGAAAGAAAGATGAGGGAGCAGCTTTGGCATTGGAAGCCGACATGACGAACAAATCCGACGTCGAAGGGCTGCTGGGCAAGCTCGAGGGACGAAAGATTGACATGTGGGCACCAAGTGAAATGGACACCACACTGACGTGACTGACATCAAATGCAGCCTTGTCAACAATGCCGGTATGGTTCGTGGCAGAGAACATGTTGGAGGTAGGATTCCGTTGTGTTATTGGGGGCTCCAATTGACAAATTCTCCAGACATCGGTACGAATTCCGATCGTATTAGTCTACTCATCCGTTCTGATGAGTAATTATAGCCGACGAGGATATTGACATCATGATGCAAACTAACGGTGAGTAGCCAGTCGACTGCTTGCCCATTGCTGCTCAAGTGCTCTCTGGGTCAGTCGTAGCCACTTTGACGGGGCCTAGATCTACTGACAGACGGTAGTGATTGGTCTCATTCGACTGACACAGATCATCGTGCGAGAAATGAAGAATCAGGGCTCTGGTGTAAGTTCCGAGCCGCGGCTCGAGCCAACAGTCGCTGACAACAGACGGCAGACTATCATCAACCTAGGTTCGATAGCTGGCAGAGAGGCCTATGCTGGAGGTACGCCAGGCCAACAGTTCCTCGCGGCGTCAAGCGTGGAGATGCTCATTCCCCAACAGGGTCAATCTACTGCGCGACGAAACATGCAGTCGCAGCGTTCTCATCGTCCCTGATGAAGGAACTCGTCGACACTCCCATCAGAGTATGCGAAATCCAGCCAGGTACGCAGTCCAGCTCTTAAAACGCCGCCAGATTCAAGCTGACCAGACCCAGGCATGGTAGAGACCGAGTTCTCAGTAGTCAGGTTCCGCGGCGACAAGGCGAGAGCCGACAACGAGTACAGCGGCTTGACCCCTTGTGAGTGTTGCATTGATCTTTCTGGAAGCCGAATGAAGAATTGACGTGACAGTGACCGGCGATGACATTGCCGAGGAGATTGTGTGGTGTGCAAGCAGGCCTGATCATGTCCAGCTTGCCCAGATGCGTAAGTTTGCCGACTTCTCACACGACGGAGAGTTAAAGCTGAGAGATCTTTGCAGTCATCTTCCCCACTGCACAGGCAGCTGCTGGAATTAGCTACCGAAAGCCTGAATGAAGTGCTGAAAAGATGGAGCTAAGCACCTTCGGTTCTATTAGGGATATGGTCGTGTCACTGATGCTGTATCTTGAGCTGTTGTACCTGGAGCCGCCTTAAGGCGAATGGTGGAACGGTTGGAAAGTAGAACATAAATTTAGAGGCTTCAAGATTAACTCAAGATCGCTTGCATCGCCAATTAAGACTATACTCTGTTCGACGAGATTGTGTTTAGCCCAGGCCTCGTTGGATGGTCAAGAACCCAGTCGCCGAATCGCATTGTGCCCCCTCCAACGCTTACCAGATCCCATCGTAATGACAACCACATACTGTAGCTTCACATACAATATTTGACATGAGGCAGATTGCCAATGTTTCTTTCCTGCGCTAAAACTTACAGTGGATTGGTTGTTCGTATGTCAATGAGCGACCCGACTGAGAACTTGACGCTCTACCTTGCGCAACGGACGGTATCACACCACCAGGAGGTGCATCCGACGTTCGCGCATCCTTTCCCAATAAGGGGAAAAACAGGCGCCGTGGAATTAATTTTCCGCGCCTTAAGAGGTTGTCGGTAGCTCTGCTTAGCATTGTCTAGTACCCGTTCAGCTGTTGCATCCCACGACCAATGCCAGGCCAGAGCGCCCGGCTACCAGATTTCAGCAATCGGCAACTAGACTCGATCTTCTCCGCTTGCACCACGGGCACGCGACCGAAAACCCGATTGATTAAAGGAGCTATCCTTGCAGTTTATTAAAGGTGCGAGGTCTTCTTTGTGTGTATAGACTCTGAGCAAACGGTGTCAACGTCAAGGGCCAAATCCCTCTCTTGTTCCGTTCCCTCAGTAGGAGACCAGTCACGAACCATGGGCGACCCAAGCATCTTGAAAGAGGACCTGTGGTGGCGCAAGCCATTCGGAATGCTGCAAACCAACTTGCGAGAGATTGACGCCGACATGGGCGTAGAAGAAGTCGCCGACTACATCGAACAGCATGGAGCAGACGCCTGGCTGATCGGCATTGGAGGGATCCAAGCACAATATCCCACCAAGCTGCCCTTCCATGCCAAAAACTCACTGCTCAGCCACCGAAAGAGTGGCGACCTGATCTTGGATGCCATCACTGTAGCTCATACGAAGGGCATGCGACTGCTGGCACGGATGGACTTCTCCAAAGTCTCAGCCGAGATTGCGGCACAGCATCCGGAGTGGTGCTACAAGTCTCCGACTGGCAAACTTCAGCAACACGATGGAGACTTGGTCTCGGTATGTCCTTCTGGACAGTATTACCAGGAGCGAATCTTCGACATTCTTGATGAAGTTACAAGACGCTATCTAATCGACGGCTTCTTCATCAACTGGACCACCATGAACGAGGAAGACTACTACAAGCGATACCACGGAGTATGTCACTGCAACAGCTGCCAGGCCCGATGGAACGAGTATTCCCAAGGCCTCGAGCTACCTTGCGGTCCTGAAGACGCCCACTACACCCAGTGGCTCAGGTTCAGCCGCCAAGTGATCGACGAACTCACCGGTCGCATCCGCGGCTTTATCGCCGAGCGCCTCCCATCAGCATGTCTCATCCTCGGCAAGACGGCCGACATCATGTTCCACGAGGCCAACAACGCAGTCGGGCGCGAGCTCTGGCACCACTCCACGTCCGAGATGGTGAGCTCCTGGATGTCATACCGCCCGGACGTGCCTGTGCTGGTAAACTCGACGTGCTTTATGGACATGCCGTACCGGATGGCGAGCGAAGAGCCAGCACACTTCGCGCAATATCTTCTTCAGTGCATCTCCAGGGGAGGGTATCCTTCGACCTACATGATGGGTACGCCAGGCAAGATACCATATCTCTGCCTTGACATTGCAGGAGAGATCACGCGCTTTCACAAGAAATGGAAGCATGTCTACGATGGGTTGCGGCCTCTAGCGAAGACAGGCTTGGTCCTTCCCGACCGGGCGCAGATGGCTGCGACGCAGTTCGAAGAGGCAGTTTCCGAGTATCGGGGTCTCTACGCGGCCATGCAGGAGCTTCATATTCCGTTTGATGTGCTAGCCCAGGAGAGGCTGCAGTCGATGTCCGAGAGCAAGGGGCTGGAGAGGTATGAAGTGCTCGTCTTGCCGAATCTTGGAAAACTTGGGCAGGAAGTCACAGATGCCCTAGACGCCTGGGTTTCTGAGGGAGGCCATCTCATTTCGACTGGTGCTAGCGGCGTTGGGCAAGATAATGTCATACAGTTGAAGTCTTTGCCGTCTGAACGTCAGCTCGAAGTCAACAACAATCGCGAGCAACTCTTCTCGACATACTTTGCGCCCCCGCAAAACGAAGCACACACGCATGTGTACACCGGCCCAATAGTGCCCCTGCACGGAGTTTATCATTCGTTCGAGTGGAAGGCTGGGTCTGGAGGCGGATACAAGATGCTCGCTCGAGCACCCTTCTCGCCTCCCGAGAAGGCTTACGGCAATGTTCAAGTGGAACAGCGCGGATACGGTACGTGGAACTTCGACCGCGGTGCTGGCGTCGTCATTCCGTTTACTGTCGGTCGCGGGTATCGAGAACTCGGTCTGGGTGTGTTCCGGGATTTTTTCACGAGGATACTCAGAGAGGAGGGCGGTGCGAAGGAGCTGATCTCGTGCAGCATTGCAGAACAGGTCGAAGTAACGGTGAACGAGAATGGGTCGAGGCTGGTCGTGCATCTGATCAACATGTCTGGCGCTCGGAAGCAGAACTTTGGGTCTCACATACCTATTTCTAGTGGGACGATCCAGGTGTTGGAATGCAAGTCTAATGTCTCGGCTTGTGCGCTACAGGCTGATCGGGTTTTGGAGGTCAAGGATGGAGTCGTGTTTCTTCCAACGTTGGATTTGTTTGAAGTTGTAGTTATCGAGGGCGTCTTGAATTAGCATACTATCCGACCTCGCGTTAGAGACAATGCCTCCTTTGTCTCATCACCAGCACTTGACGATTGCCCACATCCAACGTCAATTTTGCTGGCGCTGTGTGCTGTGTCTGCCACTACGAGTTAGTGACATAGCTTGCACCTCCAATGCCCCTCTCACCGGAGCCCTTACCGTCTGCTCCTCTCTCATCATTCATCCTGGGCCGTTGGTTGCTTCGGTGATATCGCTCGATTATGCGCCGGCACACGAGCAAGCGACAAAGATCATGTGACTTCTGCCTCCCACGGAGGAGCGCCTGGCACGGTCAAAGTTAAGAGTGCCCGCCGTGGCAGCAAACTGGGGATGAGCGCTTAAGCAAATGACAAGCAAGAGGTTCTAGGGCCAACGTTCGACCTTAGGGTTATGGTTGGGTTTAGTGTTTACTATCTAGGCTATTTTGCCCTAAGGTTTTCTTCTAACTAAGGTATAGAATATAAGAGAAGAGAGGAGATTTTTCTAAGAAAAGAGAAATAAGAAGAATATAAGAGCAAAAAGATATAACTAAGAAAGAGATATAGCTAAGGAAAGAGATGTAGCTAGGCAAGAGAGATATAACTAGGATAACATCGTGTATTTCCTAAGGGATAAAGCGGTCATACTAGGTTTATATTAGCAATAGAGCTAGTTATAGTATCTGAAATAAGAAGGGGGTATTATATCTAGTAATATACTAAAAGGTATTAAATATAACTAAGTTATATTAATAACTAAGTTAATTATTATATAAGAAAGTATAATAAATATATTTTATATACTTATTATTATAGTCTAAGACTAATAATTTTAAGAATTAATATAAAATAAGATTAATATTTCTTATATTTAGTCTTAGGACTAATAATAGTAATATTTAATACTTTTAATTCCTAGTATAATTAGAATATTTTACTAGGTTTCCTTACAGAGCTTATATTATAGCTATAATATAATATAATAATTATATATATTCCTAAGGGATAAACTAGTTATGCTAGGTTTATATTAGTAGAAAACTAATCGCGCTATAATTAAATAATAAGGGTCTTATATCTAATAATATACTTAAAGGTATTAGATATAACTAAGTTATATTAATATCTAAGGTAGCTATTATATAAGAAAATATAAATAAATATATTTTATATACTTTAGGCCTTATATTAAGGTATATAGCTTACTTAGTAAACTTAGTAATTTAAATTCTTAAGATTATAATATAATCTTAGTAATTTATTTATAATTAGCTTATTAGGGATTTATATATATTATATACTTATAACCTTTTATTATTAAAATTACTATTAAAATTATTATTATTTATATATTTATATAAGCTAAGATATATATATTATGCCATTAATTAGATAAGTTTAATTAATTAAACCTATAGACTTCTATATACCGCTGAGTTTTAGTCCGGCGCTAAGTCCTAGCATTAACTCTTTTTAGGTTTAAACTCTGACGCTAACTCTAAGGACTAATCCCTCTAAAACCTATAACGCTAATAACCCTTATTTCCTAATATAATTATACCTATAGCTATATAGCTAGATCTCAGCTAGCTATAATAAGACTTCTTTAATCTTTTTATTTAGTATTATAAAAGGTATTAATATTAATAATAAGAGTTATTAGCTCTATCTTATATTGATTATTATTTTATAAGTCCTTAAGGAATACTTTATTTTTATTAATAATATCCTATATTTACTCTAGACTCCTTTTAAAAGCCTTTAATAAAAAATACTCTTTTTTAATATATATAATCTTTTTATTATAACTAAGTAGGGAAAGGCTAAGTAAAAAAAGAAATATTATAATTAAAGATTATTAGTTTAACTTACTTTAATTATTAAAATCTCTCCTTAATATAATACTTTAAAAGGCTTTATTAAATAGTATTTCTTAGAGCTTATTTTAAGTACTTTTTATATACTTATAAAGCTTATAAACCTTCTTAGTATAGTTATCTTAATTATATTTAAAAATATATTAATAAATATTAATTATATTATTTTAATTATTTAATTAAAAATCTTTATAAAAAGCTATTATAATTATTAATATAATATATATAATAATAAAATATTATAAATAAGTAAGTATTATAAAAATCCTAACTCTCCTTAGGAATATTATAATAAAAATACTATAAATTATTTAATTAATTCAAATTATTTATTATACTCTCCTCTAGAAGTCTTAATTATTACTTAGTATATTCTTATATTATATCTTAGCTTATTATATATTCTATAGCACTAAATACCTAGTCTAATTAACTTTCTTTAATTATTACTTCTTAATAATTTTATAACTACTTATATATTAATATTTATTTAATTAATTACTTATTTTATTTTTTTTTATAATTATTATCTTTTTTTTTATAATTAGGTCTTTTTTACCCTTTAGCGCTAACTAAGTCTTTTATTTACCTCTTAAAGGTCCTTATTCTTAATAGCTAATAAGATAACCTAATATATAATTATTTTTATTTTTTCTTAAGAGACCTTAAGGCTTTAAAAATTAACTCTAGGGAGTTATTTTAATACTACCTAATTTGCCTTTTAAGGTATTTAGACTAAGACCTAGCCTTTAGTATAAGCTTTAAGGTCTTTAAGACCTAAAGGATTATAAGGCTAGTTACCTCTTTAATTAATATAAGAGTCTATAGCTATATATTAAGCTTTAATATTATATTTTCTAGGTTAAGTAAAATAAGCCTAGTTCCTTTAAAAGCTATTATAACAATTCCTTTATTATAATAGCCTTAAATATAATATAAAAAGCTAATAAGAACTTAGTCTTAGAAATATAAATTATAAAATATTTAATTAAATATATTATTTCTTAATTATAAGCTTATTTTAATAAATTAAAATACTTAATATTAAGGGGTTAAAATAAATAAAATATATTAGGTAATATATAAAATTAAATAAGTTTTTTTTATAATATCTTTTAAATTTAATAAACTAATAATTTTTATATTTATTAAGAATTAAAAAATAATAAAAACTAATTAATTAATTAATTATATATTAATTATTATATATTAATTATTTAAAACTTATTTTATTATTAATTTAATTATTTTAAGTTATTATAATAACTTAATTACTTAAGAAATTACTTTTTTAATATTAATTAATATAGTAATATTAGCTTATATTAATAATAAATAATTAAATTACTTAGCCTTTTATATTAATTATCTAAATTATTATAATTTATTATTAGCTTCTAGGCTATATTAATTTTAATTATTTATACCTTTTTATACCTATAATAATTATTTTACTTATAATTATACCTATAAAAAAGTTAATTTTATTAAGGTTATAAATATTATTTAATTAAATATTATATTTTATAATTTTATTTATTATAAATATAAATTGCTTATAAATAATAATTAGATATATATATTTAGCTCTTTAGTAATGATATTTATAAAGGAAATATATCTTAAGGTCTAAGTATTACTTAATAAAGTTATAAGCCTATTATATATTAATTAATAATATATTATAATTAATAAGTAATTAATTTGTTATTTCTTTTTTATATAATTATTAAAGAAATCCTTATAAATCTATATTAAAAATAAAATAAATAAATTTTTTTTTTTCAATTAAATAGCTTATATAAATTAGGGATAATATTATATTAAGACTAGATGCCTTAATACTAGTAATATAAGGTATAATACTAAATTATATATATTACTATAACGTATTAAATACTTAGTTTTAGGTTATTTTAAAGGGATTAAAAAGCTAAAAGCATTCTAGCCTTAGTATTAGAGCTTAATATGCTAGGCAGTTAAGAATTAATTAGTTAAATAAAAAAGATATAAGATAAGGGATTTTTATAATACTTGCTTATTTATAATACTTACTTATTATATATGTTATTATTAATTAATTAGCTATAAATAAATTAATTAATTAATTAATTATAATTATTATTAGTTATACTTAAACTTCCTCTTATGAGGATACTAAAAGTATAATTTTTTAAGATTTTAATTTCTTTAAGTAATTTAGAATTATAAGAGTAATGAAATAGTTAAGATTAAAGGGAAGAGCTACTATATAAAGGGGTTAGATTTTAACCTCTTTAGTTAGTTAAGATATAAGTTAGTTATTATAAGTAAACATAATTTTAACGCATTCTTAAAGCTATTAATAATTATATAATTAAAGCTTATTAATTTAAGCCTATTAAGACCTCTAGCTATAGGTATAGAGCTTTTATTATTAAAATTATTAAGATAGTAAGTCTTATACTTTAATCCCTATTTTAAGTAATATAAAGTTATAAAATAATAATAGTTTTTTAATTTACTTAATTTATTTATAATTAATATATTATTAAAGGTATTATTTTAATATTTAGTATAGATATTTATTTCTTTATATCATATTATAGTAACTTTATAATAAATTCTTAAATATTTTATAAATCTTTATTAAAATTTTAAAATAAATAATAATCCCTAATTAATAATAATCTTAAGTAGTATATTATATATTTTAGTAATAGAGAAATCATAAAAATTAATAAATTTATTAGCTATTATTAATTATATATCTAGTATAAATAAGAAAGTTTTATATAGGTATTTATAATAATAAACATAGCATTATAGAAATTACTACTAATTAAGTTTTCTAATAATTATAATTAATAATAAAGTTTATAATATTTTAATCTTATAGTTATTTTAAAACTATAAGTAGTTATACTATCTTATAAGCTTTATAGTATTATATCTTAGTTTATATATAAAGTTATATAAGTAAATAATTATTATAGTAATTCTTTTATATTAAGAAATATAATAAGTAGTTTAAGGTATTTTTACGTTTTATTAATTACTTAATATTTAAACATTTCTTAATTATATATCTTATATATAAGGTTATATAATATTCTATCTAGGACTTATAGTATATTAGTTTTTATATAATCTTAGAGTAATTTATTAAATTATAAGATTTATTTTAGGAGTAAAGTATTTTATTACGTTATATAAATATTTCTAATTATAATATAAGATATTTCTATAACTAAATTATGTTTATAAAGTTTAGCTAAAATTATATCTCTTAGCTATATATTATTATAATATATTTAATAGTTTTAATAGCTTTTAGGTATTATTTTAAGTTTTTATTACTTAAAGTATTAATATATAATTTCTTAAAAGTCTTTATTATTTAAATTCTTATTATATTTTAAAGTCTATTAATAAGCTTTAATAAACTCCTTTAAATACTTTTAGGGTATTAAGATATATTATTAATATATAATTATTTATTATTTTAATATATCTAATTATTAAATAAAATACATCTTTAGTACTTATAAAATATATTAAGTAATAATATATTATTTTAATAGTTAAGTTTGTTTAATAATATAGTATTATTTCTTTATTTTATATTACCTAAAATAGGGATTAAAGTATCTTTATTAATATCTTTATAATTTTAATAATAAAAACTTTATACTTAAAGGTAGAGGTCTTAATAGGCTTAAACTAATAAAGCTTATCTATATACGTATTAAGAGCTTTAATAATATACTAAAATTCGCTCTACTTATAATAAATAGCTTATATCTTGATTAACTAAAGAAGTTAAAATCCCCTTTATATAATAACTCTCCTTTCTAATATTAACCTTTTACTTACCCTTATAATTCTTAATTATTTAAAGAAATTAGAATTATTTATATTATGTTTATATAAATAGATTTACTTATAACAAATAATAATCATAACTAATTAATTAATTAACTTATAATTAGCTAATTAGTTAATAATATCTTAATAATTCTAATAGCTTTTTACAATATCCTTTAGGTAAATAATTAAAGTAATATAACTAGTACTTATTAATATACCTTTTAATATAACTAAGATAACCTTACTAAGGTGGTTTATAAGCTTTATAAGGGTATAAAAAGTATTTATAATAAGCTCTAAGAAATAATATTAAATAAAGCCTTTTAGAGTATTAGATTAAATAAAAACCTTAATAATCTAAAATAAAGTAAACTTATAATCTTTAAATATAATATTTCTTATTTTTTATTTATTTATTTTTAACTTAGTTATAATATTAATACAAAGATTAATTTTATTAGAAAAGAGCTATTTTTATTAATAGCTTCAGAAAAACTTTAAAAAAAAGATATAATAGTATTAATAAAAATATAATTTTCTTTAAGAATATATAAAATAGTAATTAATATAAGAGATAATTAATAATTATTATTATTACTATTAATATTAATACCTTTTATAATATTATATAAAAAGATTAAAGAAGTCTTATAGCTAGCTAGGAGTTAATTATATTACTATAGGCATAATATTAGGAAATAGGGGTTATTAATATTATAAGTTTTAGAGGGATTAGTTCTTAGAGTTAGTATTAAAGTTTTATAAACCTAAAAAGACTTAGTATTAAGGCTTAGTGCTAGGTTAAAACTTAGTAATAAAGAGAAATTCATAAGTTTAATTAATTAAACCTATCTAATTAAAGCTATAATATATATATCTTAGCTTATATACATATATAAATAATAATAATTTTAATAATAAGAAATAATATTTTATAAAAGGTATTTCTTTTTATTAGATTATAAGAGTTATTTCTTAGTTTTAAATTTCTTAATATTTAAGTTAAGTTATTAATTAATTATATTAGTTTTAGTATTTTTTAATCTTTGAATATCAATATAAATCTAATTAAATACTAAGAGGTATTTAATATATTAATATTATTATTTACTAAGTTATTATATCTTAGTGAAGTAAATAATAATTTTATAAGTTATATATACCTTAGCCTAGTATTTACTTCTAAGGAGTTAATATTAAGATTTCTTAAAAGTATTAATAATAATAGAAACCCCTTTACTATAGTAAGGTAATTAAGTTTTATTTTATATAGCTTATAAGAGTAAAGTATTATTAAATATAAAAGTCTTTTAATATCTTACTATTTTATTTAAGCGCCTAGGGCAAAGTCTAATATATTTATTTTAAGCTTTATTAATTATAATAAGTTTAATATCTTAAGTATAGATTTATTTAGGATAAGTCTTTTAATTTATTTAAAGACTTATTTAGCTTATATTCTTATTATAAAGTTATTATTATTTTTTATAATCTCTATTAAGGGTATAATAACCTTAAAGTTATTAAAAAACTTATATTAATAATTAATAATTCTTAGAAAAGCTTATACTTCTTTAATATTAGTAGGCTTTTTTAATCTCTAATTATTAAGCCTTTTTAAGGTTTATATATATTTTAGTATACGAGGTAATATATCTAGGGAATTATATCTCTAAATTATAAAAAATATTCTTCTCAGGTTTTACGAATAACTTAATATCTAATAGTATTTATACCACCTTATAGATATATTTTTATTTCTTTAAAAAGAATTAAAGGTATTATCTAAGTAATATATAATAAATATATTATATATCCTTATAATATATTATGATTTACATATCAAAATATAATAAGTATATTAATAAGTTTAAATAATATAATAAGGTACTTAAAAAATCTATATTTAATATAAAAAATAATTTTTTATTTATAAGTTTCTTTAATTTACATAAAAGTATAAGCTTACCTAAGGTTAAGTATTATAAAATAGTTTATAAAAAGACTTAATCTTTTAATATATTACTAAAAAAAAAAAGTTTCTAATCCTTAATTATAATATAATTAAGTATTTAATATTTAATATAAAATTATAGCTTATTTCTTTTAAAATAAATATAATAAGATATATAATAAATAGCTTACCTTTCTTAATATATTCTTTTAATATAAATAATTATATTTTACTAAATATATAAAGTTTATTAAAGCTAAGTTATTCTGTATTAATAAACTTAATTTTAAAGTTATAATATATATATTTAATATACTTATTTTAAGATTTTTTTTAAAGATTTATTTATAATTCTTATATTATTATTATATATTCTTAAGTTATTTCTTTTCTAAGTTGTTTTTAGCTTTCTTATGCTTTTTTTAAGTATATAAAATTAGTATAATATATAAGTAATTATTTATTACTATTATTATTTATATTTATTGTAATATTTATATATTATCCCTATAAGTAAAGAAATATCTTATATTTTTATTTAACTTTTTTTAATTTTTTTAGGGTAATAACTAAATAAGGTATTTATTTATATCTTAATAATATTTTAAGCTTATTTATTATTATTCAATTAACTTAATTTTATTTAGCTTTATTATATATTAAAAGTTTTAATTATTTCTTCTTTATTTATATATTTAATTCTAAGTATTATTACTTATATATTTATAACATATAAGACCTTCTAGAGTAATATATTTTTATACTTATTTGTTTACTACTTTATATTAAATTAGGTATTTAGTTTTTTATTATTATATAATTAAAATAATTAAACTCGTATTTATTATTTATATATGCTTTATAATTAAGATTATTAGCCTAATTATTAAGTTATTCCTAATAACTCTGTTTTAGTCTTTTATTATTACAATTTAAATAAATATAATTTAATTAATATATTTCTAAGTAGATCTTATTAAGGCCTCTATATTAAATATAATTAGTATATCTTTATAAACCTGTATCTATATGTTTATAGTTTTCCTTAAGGTATAATTAAATATTTTTATATTATTTTTTATTTTTAATATTTTATTAATAAATTAAGAATTTAAATCCTTATTTTATTATATATTTTAGCTAATTATATATACCTAAGGTTTATTATTTATATATCAAGTAAATTTCTTTATTATATAATATTACTTTATTATTTAGGTATTCTGTTCTAATAGTTTTTTATATTTAAGTATAATTCTCTATATAATAATAATAATTTATTATTCTAAGTAATAAACTTTCTTCTTTAAGATATAAAACTATAATATAATAGTATTTATCCCTTTAACTTATAAATATATTATAAATTAATAGGTAATATAAGTTAAATAAACTTTAATATTTAACTATAATACTTTAATTTAAAACTAATTATTTAATTATTTACTTATAAGGTATATACTATAATAATAAACCTTATATAATATTTAAAGGATTTTTATATAGTAAGGGTATATTAACATACTTTAAGTATTATCCTAGGGGTTATATTATAATTGCAATCATTCGCGATTTATTATTAACTCCTTGTAATATACTTAGATAGAAATATCTTTTATTTATATGTATATTACATTATCTCTTAGCTAGCTAGATATATTATATATCTAGGTTAATTTTATAATATAAACTAATTCTTTTTATTAATAAACAACTTATAATTATCTTCTTATAATATTTTATAAATATTTTTTTATGATATTAATAACGTAATTATATCTATTTTATATTATATTTAGGCCCTTTTTAAGTAATTCCTTCTTATAATAGCTTTCTAATACTAATTCTATTAAAATAATAATACTAATTTATATTATACATTTAATATAGATAAAGTAAATTTGGTTTCTAATTCGAAAAGTAATTACCATATACTAAAATCTAAAAGCTATAGTTTATTAGCTTTTAAGAGATTAATTAATTAATAAACTTATTTTCATATATTTTAATTACTAATATACTTACTTTTCATTTATTCTTTTTATTAAGTACATAACTTAATAATATATAATAGTTTTACTTAATTAAATACTAGTAATATTATATTTCATTTAGCTTATTTTAAGTATTTTTATAATATATATAGCTTCCTATAGCCCAAGCTTTTTAACTAATTATATTAAATTATTTTTTAATTTTCTAAGAATAATTTATATTCCTTAGGTTTATAATATTTTCTATAAATATTATAGTATTTCTTTTATCTTTATTAGCCTTATAGCCTTTTTTATAATAAAAATAATACTTAATATTATAATTACTTTTCTAACTTATTTTAAGTTTTACAAGTCTAATATATATATTATAAGATATTTTAGCTTATTATAATTACCTTTAATTAATATTAAAATAAAGTCTTTAAACTCTTTTTTTTATTCTTAGGTTTTAAACTTTTTTTTACATAAATTAGTAATTATTAATTTTAATAATCTTATTAATACAATTTATAAGGTTATTTAATTAAGCTTTTTTATAAAGTTTATTTTATATCTCTTTCTAAAGTTTATTAAAAAAATATTTTTCAGAGTTATTAATTTTAATTAACCTTTAATATAAATTAGAGATATTTTATTTTATAGTTTAAGGTAAATTATATTTATTAAAATCTATTACTTTCTTTTTTAATTTCTTTTTTTTTTTAATTGTTTTAGATGCTTATTAAAAAATAACCTTAGAGGCTTTATAATTTAAATAAAATCTAATAATTTAAAGATAGAATGTTATTAATAAAGGAATAAGGTATTTTCTTCCTATAAATTTAAAATATAATAACGTACTGGATATGCAAGCGCCGCGGTCAAGCGAGCGCCGCACCTTAACCATGCACTAAAATCTAAAAGCGTTAACTAGTATAAAAACCGCATTAAAATAGCTAGAAACTTAAAAAACAGATTTTTAATTATTTAACTTATAAATAAACTTTATGTGATTTTTTTAGATTTTTTAAACATTCCCTTTATAGAGAAATAGCTAAATATATAGTGCGAATATACTTTTTTCTTACTTATATAATAAGTAATTTTTTTAAAAAGTCTATAAAACTTAGAGGAGGTTTCTTTATTGAGAAATAGCCTATCTGTAATAGCTCAGCTAGTTTAGGATTAATTTAAATTTCTTAGAACTTTTAAAGGAGTTTACTATTTTAGTAGGATTTATATTATAGGGTAAAGTGCCGCGCTTGCTTGACTGCAGCGCTTACATATTAAGTACGTTATACTATACTTAATAAGCTATTATATAATATATTAAATCTAGCTAAATATAAATATATATTATATTAAGAAATACGCTGTAGATATATAGCTATATAAAAAGAGTTAATAATTTATATATAATTTTATTATATATTCCTAATATATTTAGTTTTAAGATATCCTTTATATCTTTGCGTTTTTTAATTATAATATTTATATTATTAATTAATTAGTTGTTTTTTATGTATTAATAATTTTATAATTACTATATAGTAATTATATAATTAATATATCTCTTTATTTCTTTGAATTTAATAGTTATATTAATAACTTAGGCTTAAAGTTACTTATTATTCTTTTTATTAATATTTATTTTATTTTATCTCCATTAGGATTAGTCCTTATTAGGATAATAAGAATTAATATGTAATTAATAAGTAAAATTTATTAATTATTACTTATAGGATTTACCTAAGTTTTTAATATATTTAATATTATTAAAGATAATATAAACAATTTACTAAATAAAATCTATTAATATCTAATAATTATATATTTTATAAGAAATAAACTAACTATATTAGATTTATATTACTAAGGAGTTAAGAATAGTATCTCAAAATACAGGTATAAGCTATATCTAATAATATACTTAATAATATTAAACATAACTAAGACATACTAAGAGCTAAAATTATAATATAAAATAATACAAATAAATATATTTTATATACTCAATAATAGCTTATAATTATATATCAAAGCTAATAATAAATTATAAGTCTAAACTATAAGTTATTATAACAGCTCATACAATATATCTTTTAATCCTAAGTTATACTTATAGATTAGCTAGATCTAGGAATAATATATAACTATAGTTAGTGCTATAATACTAATATATAAGAAAATGCTAATAAGTATATTTTATAGATTCCTAATATAATCTTAAACTAATAATTCTGATATATAGTTTAAGATAAACTTAATATTTTTAGTATTTAATCCATAGATTATTATAAGCAAGGTTTAATGCCTTTAGTCCCTTACTCAGTTAGATTATTTTACTATGCTTTTTTACCTAGCCTATATTATAGCTGTAATAATATTAATATATAATTGCTTAATTATTTTTTTATTATTATATAAGTCTAAAAGAAACTCTTATAAATATAAGTTAAGGACTAATTATATAATAATTTAATCCTTTAAATTAAAAAAATATATATTAATTAGGAATACTATTATATTAAAACTATATATAATACAGGAGGGCAAAGGCCGACTAATAGTAGCAAATATATTAAGATTAAAGGTTTATGCTCTTAATTAAACGATTAAAGAATCAAACACCCCTGGACTCTGTTTCTAACTTTCCAGACTTCTCTCAAGCTTCCTTAGCACCCCTTCGGAGCCTCTCAGGCACACATAGGCTTGCTCGGTCCGGTGACGCACGCACAAGCCCCCTTTACTGACGCTCACTAGAATCTTGTCAGCGGCGCTCTTCATCCACACACTTTCAGTAGGTTTAAATAGGCTCAACTGAACCGCCACCGCACATGGCGCCAACAGGTGGAAAATGACGCCCCCTCTGCTAAATCTATGTACTCCAGTGCTGCCGCAGAAGTGTTGTGTGCACATCATGCGAGATCCAGCGCCTCCAACTGGGTCTGGAGCCTCGTGATAACGCTTGCTCCTTGGTCGGGGAGGAGGTGCATCTTCGCCTCTCAGCGGCAAGTCTTAGTGTCTGTGCTTTCCTGTATTAGTCTGGCCAAAGCAACCAATGTGGGACCCGACACAATGAGGCACGGAGCTTCCCGCAGGACAGCCAACCTTATTGCTTAGAAAATCCCCGAGCCAGAAGGAGATGCGGCTCAGGGGGGTGCTGGCCCAAGGGTGCACTTTAAGGTTTAGGGTCAGTCGCAGACTCAACATCTGAGGGCTATTTACGTGCAAATTGCCCACTCTGCAGGGCTAGGCCCGGAAGACTTATGCGCAACGTATAGACGTTAGACGTAAGCTTCCGTGACGCCTTACTGTGCCGCCCCCCCCCTTGTACTTCGATAAAACGCGCACAAGCAGGCAAGTGCATATGTTCTTTCCCTTTGTTCTCCAAGCTTTTAATTAAGATACGTATTTCTCATCCGTGCACGGGTACCGGTCCATGTGACAAGGTAAAAGAGGCAAAAACGTAGTAGCGATAGTGAGTTTAGATTAGAGATAAGAGGGTACTAAATACGAAGAATCATTAGATCTCATTGGAACTGGAGTGCGACTATTCTCTCATCTAGAACTACGTCAACTATAAGTCCCAGCAATACAATAAGAGTTCGAAGAGAAGTTGCCGCGAGAGGACTCATATTGACAGGCGTAACAGCGGGGGTGACGCAAATAAGAAAGATAACATGGGGCCATAGTGGAGATCCTTCGGGGGTTACTAAATGAAGATCCCGGGGCCCGGGGCGGTTGAGACATTGTTGAAATAACAAGGGCCAACAGGTTTATCAGCTAGCGAATACTAATTTCTTTTTCCCTCCTCTCTTTATCTGCCGTCAGGTCTGTGCGATAGGGGTCTTCCCATCTTGATCCCCATTTTCAAGGTCCCTGCCTCTGTTAGCCATGCCATCAAGGATTTTCTCTTAGGGGTGGCCAGCATTCTTGGGCCGGTCAACTAATTTAAACCTTCAGGGGGACGGCATGAATACTATTTCAACAGGTGATAAGCGCCGCGTGAAGCTAAGGTGCGACGAGGGCGGCTTTAGAGCGTCACACAAATGTAACCACTCAGAGTTCTCCTTTGTATCTCCGCGGTAGCTAGAAGATGTTGGATACGCGATGGGGTAGGGTGAATTCAGTAGATAGTGGACCAGAAATTGATGATCTTATTGATTGAAGTCTTGATGATGTCTTGTCTTGCTTTCGTCGTCATCATGTGGGGCATCAGATGTTGTTTTTGGACTTGCAAAGGACCAAAGTCTCTCGTGTCTGGTCCTTTCAAAACACTCTGCAAAGACCTCGTTCTCCACTCTCTATGCACTCTCCAACGCGAACGAAGAAACTGCCCACAACATTGGGGGCTCGTTCCGACACAACTGTTGCAATTTGCTCCCATGTGCTAGTAAGGCTCACTCCTCTGAACAAGATCACGAGCCCCTCAAGTGAGCGTCACGAATGAATGGTAATATTGCGTCTCCTGCGATGCCAGTCGTGAGTTGATGACAGCTTCTAGGCTTCCTCCTCCCTCTTGTTTTCGAGAGACTACGGACGTAGTCAATTGAGAAAAACGAGTCGCGCTGCTTAGGCCCCAATTTAGAGCATCATTAACCCAAAATCAAGTGGGAGGATTGGCGTGTCTCAAGGATGTGGCGCTGGCTTGAGGCTAGTCAAGGGTGGAGGACCCTGTGACGTGCACAGACGGGGTTTGTGTTTGAGCAAACGATAAGCGGGTCGAGAAGCACTTCCCGTGCGCACGGATGAAAAACGCTATTTTGATGGTAGCCAAGCTAGAACATAATATATGCACGGACCCGTTTGGTTATATTTTATCAAATTACACACTATTATTGGTGTATTATCCATAGTACTGCGGAAGTAGGCAATATACTATGCGGAATGGCTTTACTCTGAACTTTATTTAGTGTGACTTACTTATAAGTATGCCGCCACTAAAACCCCCTTTTAAATCAACTAAGTTACGCACGCTACGGCATAAGTTTATCTCGTAAATATTTTATTAAGGAATAACTTCATCAGCGTCGGTAGCAGCTTCGAATGTCGCCTCTTGGATCAAACAACTCTAATCCCTCTTTTTTACTTTCTTGCCATCAAACCGCCGTTAGCATGACCACGTTACGAAGCGTGATTCGACGCAATGCTATTCGTATCGTCGTTATCCTCACGGTGTTGCTTCTTGTTGCTTTCAAGGTCCAGAATTTCGTACGTCTGAATACCGTCTTCCCCAACTCTTAGCACTGGACCACTAACCTATTTCCACAATTAGGACATCTCGTACACGTCACATTCTACGACGGTATATAGCGACTCCAACATAACCTCTCGACTGCATTACCTCGTCCCAGCGACCCTGGTCAAGCCTCCCGTCTGCGCTGTTGTGGCCTCTGCCCTCGTCAACCGCTATCCGATCCCTACGATTCTTGGTTACAAAGGCGAAGGCGAATACGATGCCAAAAAAGCACACATTGCTAAACTACGTGCAATTAAGCGCTACCTTTACAGCCCTGCAGGAGCTGAGGAGGATGACCTAGTCATTATCGTGGACGGCTTCGACGTCTTGGCACAACTTCCTGCAGAAACCGTGATCGAGCGCTATTTCGATCTCATAGCTGAAGCGGACCAAAAGCTAGCCGATCAACGTGGCATCACCGTGGAAGAAGCTCACTCGCGCGGTCTGCGTCAGACTCTCTTATGGGGAACTGACAAAGGGTGCTTTCCAACCGGTGGTAAAGATCCGCGGTGCTGGCTGGTACCCTTCTCAAACCTGCCGCGTTATAAATGGGGTCCAAAGACGGACAATGGCGAACTTGTATTCAGCGACTCTCGATTTCTCAATTCCGGAACTGTCATCGGACCTTTGGGCGATTTACGCAGATTCATCGACGCTGCGCTGCAGTTGATCAACGACACCTGGGATCCAGAATTCAAGTTTCACAACTCAGACCAGTACTATATCTCCACGCTATACGCTCGCCAAGAATACCAGCGAACCCTTGACCTCAATAATGGTCAATTTCCCGGAGATATTGGAGGCCGCAAGCTCCCCCGGAAGAAAGAAGACGAAAGTGACGTGACTGAGTTTCACGTTCTCGTTGATTTTGGCTACTCGATCACTCAGACCCAGTGCCACAATGACAGGTTCATGCGCAAGCTTCAGTATAAGAACCATGACCTCACAGCGACTGTGGTAGAAGATGCATTTGAGGAGGGCGACAATTTCCGGCCATACAACATACAAATGCCTTCCTCGCTGTATCAGGCTCTAAGCAGATTCTATGACTCGCTCCTTGGTGATGAGCGACCATCCATGTCTGCTAAGGAGTGGGTGCGCAGTTTGAGACTTGGCACAAATATTGGAACGGGAAACATCTATGCATTCTATCATAATACCTGCAGCAAGAAGGCCTTTGTCGATAAATACCATGATTCCTGGTTCTTCCCTCTTATCAAGCCGCTCCTCCGATCAGCAGTGAGAGCAATTCAGGAAAAGCAGCCTCTCCATCCTCGGCTTATTAATGGGCGCATATGGATGGCTGCGAATCAATATCCTGATAATAGCGACCTTCAGGATGAATTTGGAGGAGTTTTCACCGACTTTGAGGGAGAGCCCTTTATCCCCTTGCAAGTTTTCTGTAAGGAAAACTTAGCAGCAGTGATTGGCATAGAATCAGAATAATTGGCATTACGTACAAGTATACCGCCTATGCCCACATGTCCGGGTACGACATACGCTCCGTCTGTGGTGTGGACGGATTCGATATCTTCATTCAACTCGTTGAAGCCCCAAGGCTACGACTTCGTCGTCTAATCAAGCACTGATTGTGTAGATCTTATCGGCTGAGAATTTTGGATGTTCCAGCAGATATTTTTGCTAATGGGCCGTCATCAAGTGGGGCCTCGTCTATATGATCAGTATGACGGTGAAATTCATCACCGGATAATGAAACACGAACAACATGTGTCCTTTGAATCAAAAGCCTGCCGCGCATAAGGGCAGGCTTGGGCTGTCTTCTTCAGTGCCCTCCTGACTCTGGCCAGATCGGATCCTTCGCTTGACGCACTTCTCTCTGATCGACAGCATGCTTGACGAGAAGCGGACGAGATATTGCTAAAATACCGGAGACCTTTGGCGTAAAGTTGCTAGAAGACGCTTCCGGACCTTGTCAATTCGACGCAAGCCATCCTTTAATCTAGAACCCTTGAGGAGAATGCAGTTGCTATCCTAACAATTAGACTAGTCAAGGCAAAGCTGATATAAGGTCACGAGTCAAAACAATAAGCGACCGTAGGTTAACGACTATTCGATGTGAAGGCAAGCCAGCAGATCGTTGTGTCTGATTACCCCATGAGAACTTGATGATTCTACCCTCTAATCAGCCCACGAGCAATGTATTCCGTCGTATTCCTTAGAGGCAAGTAGCCGAAGAACTCTATGAAATCGTTGACACACTTGCTTCGACTTTTCATATGCCCTGGCTTTGTGCTGATCCCTTGCTTTGGCATATTATTGACCGGTTTCTTAATGCCAGACACTTGAAGGGGCCCCGTGCAAGTGAGCATTGAGGCAACGAAATTCATACCAATATCCTCGCAGTTGAAGTTGGTGTCGATATATTCTCGGATCTTCGTCATCAAGGGATCATCTGAAGAGAAGTAATCGAGGAAAGCGATATGTGTAAATGCCAAGCCAGTAAGGACCATCGAGTACGAATCCCGATTCGCACACATGTTGTACTCCCATTGTCCTTTACTACTCATCGAAATGCATCGTGCAAAGGCGCCGGTTAACCGGTTTTGGCCATTTTTCCTCCAAGTTTGGAATATGAAGTCGAGATCGGCAGGCCTATAATGGACATCATCGTCTGATAAGAGTATTGCTTTCGTGCGATAATCTGGGTCCGGCCACAGCTTTTCGTTAAGGCTGTTACGTCGTGAGACCCGATATCGCACTGAAACATTATATGGGGATACAAAATCATCTGGTGGCTGTGTTTGAACATCATTCCATATGATGACGATCTCGAGCAACGACGGAATCTTGGTGCCTAAGAGAAGGTGTAGAGTATCGTTGAGTTCTTTCGGCCGCCGGTACGTTTGGATAGCAATGCTGTCATCAGTGAGTATAAAGCGGAGCTGGCAGAGCCAGGGGCCATGAGCTGTAAGCTTACGTGAAGTGATCGTCTCTCAGGTCTCGGGACTTTCTTTCGGCGGCATTCCAGATATCCCCCGTTGCCGCTTGCTGACGTCCGCTACACTCCAGAGCTTTATCTTGAAATCTCCCTGGTAGTTCTGCAAAGGCCTGGATGTCCGAAGAGATGTGCACTTGAAAGCAGACGAAAAAAAGGAAAAATAGATTGAACAAGCAGACGGCGAGGAAAATCACAGCCCCTCTCCTGGATAGCCGATGTAGCAGGCTACCAAAGTACGAAGCCATTTCGACGGGCTGGTCCCTTGAAGTGATAACTTTGACCGCATAAATCTCGCTTCGTGGGATCCGTTGTGTTGGTGCTTCAGTGTGCGAAGATGGTGGCCTCAGCGACAACAGCCATTGATGTTTATAGAATCAAGGGTGGCGTGTAATTTGACAAAATATAGGTTGATTTAAAAGGGGGCTTCAGTGGCGGCTTACTCGTAAAAGTTGCACTGAACAAAGTTCAGAGTAAAGCCATTTCTAATAATATATTGCCTACTTCCGTACTACTACGGAGTACTAAGGGCTAGTATTCTGGCGGTCATGCCTATCCCGAGCGTCATTATAACCCTCAGGCCCCCTGGCCTGGCGTTGGGGATCGGCGGAGCCCCCCATGGGCACACGCCGTCCCCCAAATTCGGTGGCGGTCTCGCTGCAGCCTCCATTGCGTATGTAATTGGCAAAATACCACCAAACGGGCCCGTGCATATGTCATGTCCTCGCTGAATTATCAAAACACTGGTTTTTCGTCTGTGCACACGGGAAAGCCCTTCGAGACCCGCCTATGTCTTGATCAATTATACACCCCACTGTCTGTGCCACGTCACAGGGTCCCCCCTTGACCAAGCCAGCGCCGCAACCTGATTTTTTGGTTAATGATGCTCTAGATTCCGGCCTAGGTAGCTGGACTTGCTTTTTCTTTTTAATTAAATATGGCTGTAATCTCTCTTTAATAAGAGGGAGGAGGAAGCCCTGAAGAGGGCGAGGGGCATAACGCAAGAGGATCAGGTCAGAGTCGACTCACGATTGGCGTAGCAAGAGTTATAATACCATGAAATTAAACGATAGAAGCTTGTGAAGACTACCATCCCAGCAGAGTTTAAGCATTTTCTATTAGCAGTTCAATAGGCAAGCAATACTACTCTACAACCAAGTTTGCAAGAATGTCACTTACGACACCATGACGTGTTATTCAATTTTAAATATATCATAGCCATACCGAACTCACTGGGTGGCCGCCGGGGGGGCGGAACGAGTTGTGGTCAATGCTACGCCCGCAACCCCTGAAATTCGAATTGTCACCGGAATCGCTATGAATAGAAGGCATGTAGTAATACTTGAGGGCGGAAGGAAGCCGGTAGACTTGTGGTGTACTAGCCTCTTAAGCCTGGCTCTCTTTGTTGTGCCTCTTCTTCTCCTTGTGGATCTTTCGCTGCGTAACGAGCATCGTTGTTCGGAGCTGACTCCCAACTCTACTCATTAGAGTCCATGAATTTTAGGTGAGCGATGCGATCTTGTTGCAGCATTGCCGGCTCTAATCAACAAAACGCCGTCTTATCGTTGCAGGTTGCCTTGCTTTTAGCCTTTCGACTCCCATTGTGTTCCCTCTGGTCTTTGCAGCAGCATTTGGCGACACCGACTGAGACCCCCTCTCGGCTGAAATCATGATATACTCCCAGCTTCCGGTGGAAGAAGCGGCACCAACGCCCACTCAAGAAGGATCATCGCTGCAAACAACATGTTATATAGTGTGAGTGCACCAGCCCCGGGGTGCTTGCCTCTGCGCGGCTGACAATCTCGTGACGCAGAATATGGATTATATCGTCCAATTGCACGATTCTATTCAACAAATGGCTGATTGATACGGCCGGTTTCTGTATGAATCTTCCAACTCACGCAGCTTCCTTCATGATTTGCAACTGACACGGATCTCCTAGCCTATCGTAGGTGCTCCATATTTTCAGCAGAATGAAGTGGCATATCGATACTCATTGACTGGTAGCCATACTTCTAACATGCTGGCACCTCATAGTTGCGGCCATCATCACCCAGATTCTCGCTCGTACAACCACTCTGCTCGACAGCCGTCATTCTCTACCTATCAGAAGCCGTTTCTACCTGCGTACCATTCTGCCCATTGGGTTGGTCTCATCAGGTTCCCTCGTCTGCTCAAATTTTGTTTACCTCTACCTATCAGTTGCTTTCATCCAGATGCTCAAGGCGTTTGCTCCAGGTATTGTCCTCTTCATTTCATGGGTCTGGGGGGTTGCGGACCCCAGCGTTGGAGACATCATCAATATCATGTGTATTGTCTCGGGCGTCATTATGGCTAGCCTTGGTGAGATGGATCTCTCTTGGACTGGTCTGGCCTTTCAGCTGAGCGGCCTTATGTTCGAAGCTGTAAGGGTAGTCATGATTCAGACCCTGTTAAGCGGTGAGGGTCTGAATATGGATCCGCTCGTGGGCCTCTATTACTATGCCCCGGTTTGTGCAGTGTTGAATTTGCTTATCGCAGGCACTGTTGAGATCCCGACTGTTTCATGGGAAGATGTGAGACAAGTTGGATGGGTCATATTATGCCTCAACGCACTACTTGCGTTCTTCTTGAACTTTGTGAGCCTAGTATTAGTAAGTTGCCTCTCTATGATTTCTTGATATTCAAAGGAAACCATGTGACGTTTTACTAACGCGCAACTATAGGTTGCAAAGACCTCGGGCCTTGTGACGACTCTCACAGGCATCTTTAAGAACATCCTCCTAATTATTTTCTCCATTGCCATCTGGCAAACTCAAATCTCAATGACACAACTGCTCGGTTATAGCATCAGTCTTATGGGTCTTGTCTACTATTCTTTTGGATATAGAAAGCTTGCAGCGGTCTACCACGCTGCTATCGCCTGGCTGTCAGGGTTGTGGGAGTAGTTGCTAGGCCTTCTCTACTAAGCCCCACCTCTTAGAGGTTGATGTATTCATTCGTCGGAAATATATTTGTCATACCTTCGGTTCCTGCGCTCTGATAGAATTTGAAGAGTGTGTGATTGGGGACATATTACAGAATCAACACACAATCCCCCCGTCAAGCCTATCATGACGTTACTGAAAATCTCGATAAATGGCCTGTGGAGTATGAGGACGTATTGAGGAGCATTCCAGCAACAGATCGGAAGTCGCGATGCGAATCTCCTTATGAACCCCAACGCTGGAAAGAGTGTCTACGCTCTCCGATCCGAACACGCTGCATATGCTTGCCACCCAAGGATGAGAGACCAGTGACGACAGTGATTACGATGACGACGAGAGGCCTGCGCACACATAATCTTGCATGAACAGCTGGCCATGTCCTAACATCCAACCCACTATAACCGATTACCCCCCATAATTGACTACTTATTTTCTACCTCGTAATATTATTATAGTATATTTTTAGACTTTAATTTCTCATATAATATTAAATATATTACTAAATTAACTTTTATATTATTTTTTATTACAGCTAAATTACTTAATTATATAAGGTATCTTATAAATTTATAAAAACAGTATATTAATAAATCAAGCTACTAATATATATTAGATACTATGTTTTATATTTAAGGGATAAATTTACAACTATAACCTATAGAAAAAAATTAATTAACCTTAATATTATAGCTATAATATAAGCCAGGCAGGGAAATATAATAGAATAGCCTAACTAAACAAGGGATTAAAGGGACTAAACTTTATTCATCTTAGTTATAAGGCTAAATACTAGATATTTCAGTTCTACCCTAGACCAAAGTTAAGAAGTATTAGTCCCCTAGGTTAATTATAAGTCTATAAAATATAATTATTATACTTTCTTATATAATAGCTAACTTAGCTATTAATATAACTTAATTAGATTTAACATCTTTTAAGTATATTACTAAATATAATAACCCTTCTTTTTAAGTATTATATATTTAATCATCTTTACTTATATGAACTTAATATAGTTAATTTATTAGTTAAGAATATATAATTATTATATATTAAACATTTCTTATTTTATCACAACCTAGTTAAACCCTGGTCACGTAAATAGCACTGCCATACTATATATAACTAATCTAGGGCAGGAGTGAACCGCATACTCCTATGACTGTGAGCTATTATATAATACTTACTATAAGGGTTATAAGTAATTATAGACGGCTTACTTAGGTCTTAGTGAGCTATATAGTATATAAGATATGCTCCTTAGTACTTTCTTATATAGTAGTTATCTTAGCTATTAATATAACTCAGTTATACTTAATACCTTTAGTATATTACTAGACGTGACTTATAGCCTTATTGCTTAGACTATGCCTAGTATTCTCTACTAATATATACCTAGCATGACTAGTTTATTACTTAGGAAGAATATAATTATTATATATTTAGTAAAAAATATAATAACTACTTAAATAAGTCTTATATATTAAGTATCCTTTAATCCCTATTATTTTAGCTTAGTCTAATTTAAATAATTAATAATATAATTATTATAGCTATATATAATAAGAGGGTATTTCCTAAGTAATAAACTAGTTATACTAGGTTTATATTAGTAGAAGATTAGGTTATATACTCTTAGGCAAAGGGTATAAGTTATATTTAATAATCTACTTAAAAGGCATTAAATATACCTAAGTTATACTAATAATTAAAGTAATTAATATATTAAAAAGTATTAATAAGTATATTCTATATATTTATATAGTCTATTTAGACTAATTATAAGTTAGAATAATATTATTATTACTATAAAGTAGTCTTAGACTAATATTAAATTAGTATAGTATTAGTTTAGCACCTAATAAGTATATTAGGCCTATGGATTTAAAGAGATAATATAATATAGCTATAAGGGCTATAATATTATATAGGGAAAAAATATAAAATAAGTTTTATAACTAAACCTATTAGAGATATTTATTAAAATCATATATAAGTTATTAATTTTCTTAATATAGCTATATATCTTTATAATATATTACTTAATATAATTTACTAAGATACTTAGTATAAGATAGTAGGCCTTAATAGCTAGATTAGGGTAAAATCATAGATTAAAAGTAGGTCTTTATTATATATAAGACTTTAACTTACCGAGCCTTTTATAGTAGCTTAGCTATAGAGCTTTTAGGAGGTCCCTATATATATAATAATTAGCTAAGGTTACCCCGATTAATTAGCGGATTTAATAACTACCTTATATTCTTATAATTACCTCCTCTCTAGAGATCTTAGTCCCTAAGATCTTTAAGTAAATAAAAAAGCTTTAAATAACTCTTTTAAGTTCCTTAGTCTATAAATAAAGCTTTAATAAAAGCTTTTTATTATATTACCTTAAATATTTAAAATTAATTTTTATTTCCCTTTTATTATAATATAAATAATTAAAATATTTTATTAATTCTTTAATATTATTAATTTTATTAAAGCCTTATTTTTATTTTAGCTTATTAATATTTATTAAATAAATAATATTTATTACTTAATATATTTTATTTTAATTTCTTTTATTATAATAATATTTTATTTTCTAATTAAAGTTTTTTTATATATTTTATTTTTTTTTAATAATATATTAATTTCCTTTTTATAATATTTACTTTTAATATTATTACTTATATCTTTAGGCCTTATTATATATTTAATAATAATATTAATTTTATTAATTAATAAATTAATAATTACTTATATTTTAATTATTTTATTTATATCTATAAAGATACTTATTTAATATATATTATTAATATTAATAATATTATTTATATTTATTATAATTATTATACCTAGAGATATAATACTATAAGTTTTTTTAATTAATTTATTAGCTTTATATTATTAATTTTTAGCTTAGATTTTTAATAAGCTCCTTAATATTACTTAGTAATATTAAAACTTTTATATTACTCTTTAAGAATATTACTTAAATAATATTAACCTTCTAGTAAATATTAGCTTAATAACCTCTTATATTACTATTTAATATTATATTATTACTCTTAATAATTATAATATTACTTAAAATAATATTAAAAATTAATATATTAACCTAGCTAAGAATACTAATAATTAAATAATAGCTAGCTATTAGCTTACTAAGCTTACTTCTTTTTATAAGCTCTAATTTATTTATATCCTTATAAGTATAAGTCTTTTTTCCCTTTACCTTATATTCCTTACTAACTTAGTATATAGGCCTAAGTCTATACTAATAAGACTAAGATCTATAGTTTTATTAATACTATTTAGCCTACCTATGCCTATAATAATACTAAGCCTTATTCCCTCTATTATATATTAATTTGCTTTTAATCTACTAAGATTATAGCTATTCTTAATAAAGGGAGAGCTTATTTCTTTTATTATAATCTACCTTAGCTATTTATTATATATACTCTTATTAATATTTTAGTTAGTATTCTTACTATTACTTATATTATAATATATATTGCTATTTCTTTTATTCCTTATAATATAAAGTACCCTATTAATAATAATAATAATAATAATAATAATAATAATAATAATAATAATAATAATAATAATAATAATAATAATAATAATAATAATAATAATA